>JAJJWW010003798.1:0-14344 GCA_023531295.1 Papaver armeniacum | reverse complement strand
CATAGCTTTTTGAGAGGAAAAATCACCGTGTGGCGAGTTGTTGTTGATGGCCATGTATTTGGTGTTTCTGCTTCCATCGATGGATCATGAACAAGAGAGTTTGCTGCTTTTGATTTTTAGGGTTAGGTTTTGGATTGTTTCTCTTCTCTGCGGGGCGGCTAGTTTTAAGAGGTGAAGAAACAAGGAAAATGTTCTACTTATAAAGGTTTAGAGATTAGGTTAAATTGTAGTCGTTCCTCCCTGTCCTCTCAATAGCATTAGATTTAGTGGCTCTCATGAATCTTGGTGACTATTGGCCAGTGTGATATGTTTGACGTACACGCGAAAGGTAGCACATCTCTAACAAAGTTTACTGATCACTCCCGTCTCGTGCGCAGTGCGCCTTCACCACTATTACCTGCTCCGTTTTGTCCCTTCATTTCATTAGATATGAAAATAACGTCTTTGGGATTTGTTTGTTTTCCTCACAGGAATGCTCATTTAATGTGACTGGCTTTTTAATAATAAAAACAAATATTTCTCTTTTATTATTTTATTTCTTATCATTATTATAATATTATAATATAATATTTCTTTTAATTACACAAAACTTTTGGTTGGTAACCTAGAAACAAGATGGGCTCCAACTCCTCTCTGAATAGCAACACCTAATCTATAAAAAATTAAACTACCTACGCCACTACTAGCGTCATTGCTAAAAAGACAATTTTGTAGATGCTTGAAAAAAGCCAGAGTATCCTCACCAAGTTCCCTAAGGTAGAAAAGGCGAACACCCAAACCATATCCGGTGTGCAATACACTTGTCCAAGTACTTGGTACGTTCTACGAAACCGCACAAGAATATCCTTACCAGGGGACAAAGGAGCGGACACCATCACCGGTGAATGGAGAGACACTGTGACATCCATACAAATATCTTTCCCATTTTCCCAGATTAAGAACAAGGATATCGGCGGGCTTTAGGTCTTTGTCATCATCCATCCGAAGCCCAAGAGAAAACCTCCTTGCGTGCGGAGTGTTGATGGTGGTTTTTAGGACAAGGGTAAAATCGTAAAACCCATGACCTAGTGTTACCATAACACATTAACTAAGAGCATTTAACTCAGGTGTAAATAATTAATAGGGGTATTTTTTTCAAAATACAGTTAGGTTTCAACACGGAACCTAATTCCAAAACCAAGCCCCACCCTGGGCATCATGGCAACAATGCCAAACCAAAGCGCATCTTTGCGCATCATGGAAGCAATGCCAAACCAAGCGCATACTTTGCGCACCATGGCAACAATGCCAAACCAAGCCGCACTCTTACGCACCATGGAAACAATGCCAAACCAAGCCAGCACCACCTGCGCACCATGGCAACAATGCCAAACCAAGCCGCATATTGCGCACCATGGCAACAATGCCAAACCAAAGTCGCACCTGCGCACCATGGCAACAATGCCAAACCAAGCCGCACCCTGCGCACCATAGCGTATGATGCCAAACCGCTATGCCTTTGGCGCCAAATATAGCGCCCTAGGCTTGCAAGACTTGCAACTAGGTCAACATGGTCAGACGTGCCATTGGCACATGCCAACACGTGTCGCGAAGCCATATTTCAAGCGGTGTGCCTTTGGCCCACGCCAAATATAGCGCCCTAGGCTTGCAAGACTTGCAACTAGGTCAACATGGCCGTACGTGCCATTGGCACATGCCAACACGTGTCATGACCATATTTCCAGCCGTATGCCTTTGCCCACGCCAAGTATAGCGCCCTAAAGCTTGCAAGACTTGCAACTAGGTCAACATGGCCGCCTGCGTGCCATTGGCACATGCCAACACGTGTCGCAAGCCATATTTCAAGCCGCTATGCCTTTTGCCCACGCCAAGTATAGCCCTAGGCTTGCAAGACTTGCACTAGGTCAACATGGCCGCGCGTGCCATTGGCACATGCCAACACGTGTCGCAAGCCATATTTCCAAGCCCTGTGCCTTTGGCCCATGGCAGAATATAGCGCCCTAGGCTTGCAAGACTATGGCCCCAGGTCACTGCACTAGTACGTGCCATTGGCACATGCCAACACGACGCAAGCCCTATTTCCAAGCCGCCTATGCCATGGGCCCACGCCAAATATAGCGCCTAGGCTCGCAAGACTTGCAACTAGGTCAACATGGCTGTCGTGCCATTGGCACATGCCAACATACCGCGCTGCTAACCCTAACTTGCAAACCAGTGCAACCTACCACCAAGGCATTTCGCACATGCCAAACATGCACTGTATTTGTAACTAACTTGCAAACCAGTGCAACCTACCACCAAGGCATTCTGCACATGCCATTGGCACATGCCAAACACACACCTTTGGTAGCCTAACTTACAAACCGTGCAACCTACCACCAAGGCATTCGTACATGCCATTGGCACATGCCACCACGCCCACTAGCGACGCCACTTGCACTCAAGATGCAACCAACACTCGAGACATCAACACAAACTGGGGATGCTTCTTTAGGTTTCGTTTGGCGGTCACAAACATGTGTCATACCTCACGCTCACATTAAGAAAGCGTGAAAAGGAATAAAGCGGTCAAATAAAATAGGAAATAATGGTGAAAAACGTTTTCACCCATTAAACCATGCGGTTACCACCTCTCCCATTATTTCACCCTTTACTCTCTTCCTTCATGAGGCTGAGTGCGTTTCAATCTCGACTTGTATAAAAATAGGTCTTACCTATTTCCACCGGACAACAAGTCTCGGTCGGAGAAAATACTACACTCTCGGAAAAGGCAACTTTGCAAGCTCTCCCAAAAAGCTTTCATCTCTTGCAAGCTTCCTAAGCTTTCACTTTACTCACAAGTCGAGATACTACTCTCCTCAACACCTTTCTTTGCTTCCCTCCCAAATCAACCCTTCTCCTCCACTTTGTGACCTAAGCAAGTCCTGAACAGCCATTTCTTGGTTTAGGCCGGACTTGTACAAATTGATCTCTCGAACCTATAAAGTGCTCACGTGCGGCACATTTGTTTAGGTTTGAACCAAGTTTCACTCACTATCAATTTCAAATCGGCGAGAAAACGATTTTTACCCATAAACAATGTGCACATTGGCTTTGTAACAAATGTCCATGATAACATCAATAACAACATCATGGCGGAAACTTATAACCAATATCCTTAGAAACGATAGTTTATTCCCCAAAAATGTCCATTGATTTGTTACAACTTGGGAATAAACTATTATCAACAAACAGAGGAATGCCAAGACGATAGCAAAGCACAGCTCTAAATTGTCGAGGCCCGAGGCATTGATTAAGCCCACTAATAGGCACCGCCAGAAGATAATCTTGGGCATGCTTGACACGGTTACATTGCCATAGTGCGGAATCTCTTACAGACATATGAAAATGGTCTGGGATTTGCTTCTTGATTGCATCAAAATAAACTACTGCCAGGGAATGCATGGAAGGGGGGGCAGAATCATCGACGCAATAAGTAGACGGTAATCCACATACCTGAATAAAGGTCTGAAGAGCCAGGCGATAAGTGCAGAACCTGCGTCGGCTGAGAATGAATCGCCAGGATCATTTTTGCACCAAGTAGTCTGGCTCTGAGAGGCAATAAAACAATAAGCACGAGTGTCAGCCACGGTATAGATGCCAAGTCCACCATCTTTTATAGGTAAGGTAGCTAATCTCTTCTGTAGAGGACCAAAACCCGCACCATCTCCGATGTCGAAGCCTCAAATACTGATATAGCCGGTCATCGTAAAAGATCGGTGGCAGGTTGTAGAAGCGTGAGGATTGGTAGTTCGCATTGCAAAATAAAGTCTAGACACACCAAAGTACAATTCGCGAAGTAAAAGCATCTCACTTTGAGGATCCTTGAGTGTTTTGATCGCATCCATCAATTGAATAGTTTTTGTGCACCTGTTCAACAACATGTTGCTAATGAAATCCATATCCAAACTCACTTGGACCACCCAAAAGTTTAACACCCTTAGAAGGTCTACCAATATATGAGGGAAAACACCATCTATTGTGCTCCACAGGATCTAGAGTAGGCCAAAATAATTCCATTTTCTTTACGTTGAGGTGTAACCCCTCTTGGTCCTTGATTCAATTATCATAAAAGCCTTAGCTACCTCAAAAGTATCACCAATGATTGTGCCATCATCCAAGTACCATGCGTGCAAATCGAGTGTACAACGAGAACCAATAGTCTTCACTAGAGGGTGAAGAGTCAATGCAAATAACAAGGGACCAAGGGTGTCCCCTTGTTTGCACACCAAGTCTGCGAAAGACAAAATATCCGAGAATAATAAAGCTTAGCTTCTAAACGTAATGTATCTTCTACCCAACAGAAATACCTAGGCAATGAAGACGGACTTCCTTGATGGTCGATCTGCTAACCATGTTGAAAGAATTAGAAAACTCCAATTAGCAACATTGACATTTTGTCCGAATGGCCCTTCATCTCTAAAAGGCGATTCTGACATGTAAAATACCTTCCCCTCCTACGGGAACACCAACCCCGAATTGGTAATCTCCAAATACGATGACATGTCCTTTCAACAAAAAGCGGCCGCCTTGAAACTAATCTTACGCCAAACCGTACCAACCAATGGGTCTAAGGCCTCCCGGTTTAAGCAATGGTGTCGGGTGCGCTAGCAATATATTCGCCTAGTTCACTAGGGCATTTTCCATCCAACCAAAGGTTGACAACCCTAGAGATAGACAATAACAAGTCATCCGCCACTGCAGCCGCCGCTCCACTAAGAACATCGACTAAATGTTGCTCTCGTAGACCATCACGACCACACGATGTACCTTTAGGAAAGCTTTTAATAGCCCCTAAAACAGCCTTGGAACCCACAAACATGGGCTCAGCATTGATATCATCCATGGGGACCTCGGGAGAGGGAGGCTAACTAATGTTTGTCTAACAAGTCAACATAAGTCTTCTCCTCAAAAGGGGCAACACCCGGCGAGGACAACACTCGTATCGGCTAGCTGCAAGTGACCTGCACTAATCTTCTTCTCAAGGCTATAACATTAGTCCTGCTTGCTTCTCTGTGCCTTGTTTCTCGTCGAGTCTTCTTAGAACCCCGAGGTGGGTTGTTGAAGTAGCTTGTTCACTAACGTGAAGCAACCATTGGGTTCCTTCCAATCATTAAGAGCTTGAAGGATAGGCGCCACCCCCGTGAGTCTCTTCGACTACTCGACTTCCTTTCAAATTGAACTCTTTGGATGATACAACGATAAAGTGCAGATTGGAAGAAGTAACAGAGACGAGCTGTAACTTGATAATGTGGAAGGACCGGCTATAATCCGATCAAGCGAGGCCTTAAGAGCTCTCGAAACGCCAGCCTACACTTGTGAGGATGCGAGAAAACGGTTTGGTAATTGACGTTGATAAACAGTTCAACAATCCCGAGAGAGAAACTCTCTGACTCCACTACTATCCCCTTGAAGAAACATCCACTTCTCAGCGAAACACTAACCGGCGAAACACTAACTTCAAAGTGAAACACCAACTTGGCTTGTACTTCACCCACCTTTGTCTAAACCGTGAATTAAGAAGTCGGCTCCTCTCCATTGAAAGGCCTGGAATACAATGTGCAGCTCCTTCGCGCCCATTGCATGGCTTTGTCCCGAGGCGTGTAGATACAAACATCTCTTTGCAAAACCACATACGCAGTTGCATAAAACCTTCTCCAGATTTCGATAAACATTTAAGTCTCTAGCAACTAGGTCTCACGATGGTGTTCTTCCCGCCTTCTCGAGAACAAGTGCTTGTCGTGCGAATGTTTCTTGAAAGACCCTTTGACGTAGCCTCTCCCATGGACTCCATCAAGGCGGCCCATGGATGTTCTTGAAGCAGGCGTGGCAAACATTATCGGATGCGCTCTTTACTGTCGAAGGAGAGATTATAGTTTCAGTGGATTGAGAGGTGTATACGAGGCAGGGTGAGCGTAGTGTTGCGCGGATCTTGTAACCCTAGACATAGCGGCAAAGATAGAGACCCTAAACGAAAGAAAAACGAAAAAGAACCTAAAAACAAAAACGCGACAAGAAAACCAAAGAAAAAATGGAAAAAATGGAAGGTCGTGGTAAGGAAATCAAGACGAAAACAAAATCATAAAACGAACAGGATGACATCATCGTGAATCCGAGATTGGAATGATTTTCCAATCACCGGGAAGAGCCGCCTGAGAGAAAACATGCCGAAAGAAAGTTTTTTTTTTTGTTTTTTTTTTTTAGTGAGACTGGCTTTTTGATTGATACACTCATGAGGGCCTTATTAGAGTATATCACCTGTAGTGCGTAGCCGAAGTCATCAGACATAGAAGGACGGAGGCAACCATGCAATCAAAGGGACACGTACACAAAAGGGGTCAAGTCAGTTTAGAAAATCCTACTCTCAAGCTAGATATGTATTACCTAGTCAAGATGATTAGATTGTAATTATTCTCTAGGTTTGTTTAATTATACTATTATTATCATTATGAATAGGATTGTTTAGTGTAAATGTATCTTATCTCAGAATTTCGATGATCAGTCTGTTTTACCCTCTGGGGTTTTATCGGTGAACGTAGGCGTTAGTGTCGAATCGGCTACTCATCTTCTTTTGCAATGCCCCTTTGCCGCTGCTATATGGTTTCTTTTTTTACCTGATTACTCTTCTACAATGTATCTTATCTCATCATCTTTTGGTTGCAAGGATGGAGTGATTCAGATAGTATTTTTAACTTCAGAGATCACCAAAAACTTAATCTTATTGTGGTTATTCTATGGCATATTTGGAAGGCTCGCTGCACTCTATCTTTTGATCACACTGCCCAATCCTCCCAATCTATTAGTATTTACAAAATATTGGAGTTTGGCAAGTTACTTAAAATGTTCAGAGAAAATACAAAATTTTGGTTTCAACTCACATGTGTCGGGTATAATTAATATTGGATGGAATGCTCGATGTTTTATAAACTTGGTAATTAAGAAAATGAAATTGTTAATCAGTTCAAAATGCAAGGGTTTGTTTGTCTGACTGGTTAATCAGAGTTCATTACCTTGCGATGCCTGGCCCTCTTGTTTTAACCGGTTTAAGTTTTGTAGAGTAGCATGGGCATAAAAAGAGTAATTGCATCTTCATGAGGAATTTAGTTAACCCTGTTGATTACAAAGGGTTACAGAGAAGTAGGCCTAGAGGTTGGTCCACCCCATAGTTCGGAAGTTATACAGTTCGTTTTTCACAATAGATTTTTCTAATCTTTCCACTAGAATGAAGTGTTGGAATATGTGACACATATTAGACACCGAGGGACCGAGGTGGTCCGTTAGCTTAAGTGCAATTAGCGCACGTGCACAAAAGAAATAGTCAGAAGACAAAGTCTTGTAATTTAGTTGGTAAATGTTATCTTCTAGGGTTTGCTGATCCTATCATCTCTATAAATAGGACCCTTATGTGAAATGTAAAACTATCTCAGTATGTAATACTGTTGATCAATAAACAATCATCCCTACGGGGTTTCATCAGTGGACGTAGGCATTAGTGCCGAACCACTTTAATCTCTTGTCTCTCTTTTATTATCTCTCGATCCTTACTCTTATCATAAATCTAATATGGTACAGAGCAGGAAAAGATCCAAATATCTTTTTCTGATCAAAATTGCTTCCGCATTCATTTTTTGTTTATCGATGTGATTTTATTTTATTTTCTTTGAGTATTCCGTATCATTACTTCTCACAGTTTATTCTATTATATTCAACATCGCTGTTGCTTCCGCATCTAATTTCTATTCTTTTGTCTCCGATCTCATATTTTCATCTTTATGAGTCGAAGAATCAAGTCGTTGTTGACCTCAAGTTATGTTGGACAACGAATCATTTTATTCTTTTATCTTCATCAGATGAGTTACCTAAACTCATCTCCCTGTTAAGATCCGCAGCTGGATGGTTATTCCCTAATTGTTTGGATAACTTTTCAGTCTGTGTGTTTGCCTCAAGTATCACGAGGATTCATGTTAGTGGATTAGATATCAGTGTTCCACTATAATCAAATGACTCTTCTTTTCTGATTTACTATAAGAATGATTACTAAGTGAATCAGATTCTCAATATTTTTGTTCATTTTTGTCAAGAAATATTTACATTTTCGGAAGTTCTGAGATCCGAAAATATTCCCATAATATTTTGCTTGAATGTCGCAGTTTGTGTGACTATTGTTGGTCAAGCTACTTCTGATTCTCCTTAAATTTTGGATCTCGTTATCTCATGCTTTCGCTGATCAGTTGAAAGCTGTGTTTCGAAGTTTGCTTTTAATTTCAAAGGCTTATTTTCATACCACAGTAGGCCAGTACCCATCATATTGTTCTCTGTGTTATCAAGTTCTAATCTTTAACCAAGCTTTAGTATTGATCCTAAATCAATTTAAGAACTGAAGGTTATTATTAATCCATATCTAAGCTTTTTAGCTAATAATCAGTCATTAAAACCCAAGATAAGGAAGTGAAGATCTTTTGTTTTACTTTTCCTGGTTTTGGTGTAATGTGGTTAATCATTAATGTTTCTCTTTTGCAAAATCTGCCCTTGTTATTGGGGGTGTTTGTTGATTCCATTGATTTGTGGTTCATGGCTGCAAATATACTCATTGCTCACAGTAATGTGATGATAGAAGATTTAATTTCTTCCTCTATTGTTGTCTCTGATAAGCCATTGATTTATGGCAAACCAACTGAAAATTTGATGATAGTGTTTGTTTATTCACCACTCATGATTATTCTTAGCTTCTTGCCGGAATTTTTATGACTGTTCAAAATATTTTAGCTCCTCGACTAAATGGATTTCTCCATTCTCTACATCTTTATTGATCATCAAAGATGTTTTGTTTTCTTGTCGTCAGGAACGTTCAACCAATTTGGAAAATACTTTACACTCAAAATATTTTCCATATTTCGGAAATTTATATCTAAATATTTCCATATTTATCAATCTTAATCAAAGATCAATTCTGCCGTTTCTGGTAACATTTTTTTTTTTCTTTACCCGAAAGCATGCATAATGTTTTTCGAGGATCAATTCATTCAGAATTTTTTTTGTGCCAGCCAATATAGTTTCTCTTTTTTGAGAAATATCTCATTACTTCCCAAAGTATATTTTTGTTTCTGCAATTGTAACAAGTACGAGAAACCAGTCAAAGTCTAAACAGAAGACAGTTTGTTACTCATCATGCATCTGTTTTACACAAGTGTACGTATTCTGCTGCTATGAAGATCATTTTGCTGCTTCATTTACTGTATTTCGCAAGTTTATTCAAGTGTGGTTGTAATCGAAGATCAAGTAGTGCCCGTGATCAAGAAATGAAGTTTATGTTACAAGACTATTTTCAAGATATTGTTCAAGTTGCACACTTCAAAGGTTTTCCGTGTCCAACTTGAGGGGGGGTGTTGGAATATGTGACACATATTAGACACCGAGGGACCGAGGTGGTCCGTTAGCTTAAGTGCAATCAGCGCACGTGCACAAAAGAAATAGTCAGAAGACAAAGTCTTGTAATTTAGTTGGTAAATGTTATCTTCTAGGGTTTGCTGATCCTATCATCTCTATAAATAGGACCCTTATGTGAAATGTAAAACTATCTCAGTATGTAATACTGTTGATCAATAAACAATCATCCCTACGGGGTTTCATCAGTGGACGTAGGCATTAGTGCCGAACCACTTTAATCTCTTGTCTCTCTTTTATTATCTCTGATCCTTACTCTTATCATAAATCTAATATGAAGGGTTAATTTTTTTCAATCTACACAAGAAGTTCCGTTTAGAGTTTAGAAATAGAGAGTCTTGAAAAGTCTATTATGGACCAAACACAAAATTAGACTCCAGCTCCCCAAGACATCCAAGCAAAAATAACTAAAAAAAAAAAAAAAAATTAAAAAAAAAAAAAAGACTATCCATAAAACATGTATAACATAAGAGATTGTTCTTCATTGTTCACCATCAGTTTCACTAAACATTCCCGTTTAAAAGCTAGATTCCAGAACAATAAAAACTCAAAACAAATTGTAAATAACATCACTTACTATACAGGAAGGGACCGAAACCTCCAGTATGAGATAGACTGAGGCCACTAACTTATCGTTAGCCAATAAACTTATTTGCTTACCATCATCATGCACGTCCTGGCGGCATCTTTTGCAGTTCAGGATCCCTGAATATTAAGTCAGCACAAGGTTATCAAACGGAAAACAATTTTCAATTTTTTTTTTTTGATACAGGTGAAGCTGAGCATCACTGCCCACAAACCCCACCTATCTGATTTACCGCTTTAACCAACCTCCAACCCTGCTATCCATAGGGGAGGGGGAGGCAGAGGAACCCAAACCAAAAAATTAAAAAATTATTAGAAAAAAACTCATTCTCCAACATTTAATTCCTATATAGGCTATCAAAACCTCGCTGCAAATAAACTCAACATTTTTTTTTTTTTCTGGTAGGAATTGTAATCTATTTGCAATCATAATTCAGAAGCCAATAAAACACAGACCCAAGATCACCGACATAACAAATAGAGTGTTATATTTTCTTGGAATAATTAAATTAAATATACAAGTTAAATTAACCCTTGAAATTTGGATAACAACAAGTTTCGGAATAACTTTCTCTTGACTTACTTCACTAAGAATGAGAAATATTGGAGAGGAAAAATCTTTTTTCGAACCATACAACCTAGGCCAAGTCGGCCACGCATGCCATTGGCACATGCCAACATGCTCGCTGGTAGCTTTTCTCACCAAGGCCACGGCCCTAATGGCCACGCATGCCATTGGCACATGCCAACATGCTCATTTGGGTAGCTTTTTCACCAAGGCCACGGCCCTAATGGCCACGCATGCCATTGGCACATGCCAACATGCTCGCTAGTAGCATTTCTTACCAAGGCCACGGCCCTAATGGCCACGCATGCCATTGGCACATGCCAACATGCTCGCTGGTAGCATTTCTTACCAAGGCCACGGCCCTAATGGCCACGCATGCCATTGGCACATGCCAACATGCTCGCTGGTAGCTTTTCTCACCAAGGCCACGGCCCTAATGGCCACGCATGCCATTGGCACATGCCAACATGCTCGCTGGTAGCTTTTCTCACTGCCACGCCCTAACGGCCACGCATGCCATTGGCACATGCCAACATGCTCGTTGGTAACTTTTCTTACCAAGGCATTCCGCACATGCCATTCGCACATGCCAAACACACACGGGTAGCCCTAACTTGCAAACCGTGCAACCTACTACCAAGTCATTCAAGCACATGCCATTGGCACATGCCAAACACACACGCTCGGTAGCCTAACTTGCAAACCGTGCAACCTACCACCAAGGCATTTCGCACATGCCACGCACGCCACTAGCGCCTTCCGGCATTGCCACTTACACTCAACAACATACAACCTACCACCAAGGCATTCGCATATGCCATTGGCACATGCCACGCACGCCACTAGCGACTCTTGGCATTGCCACTTGCACTCAGGCGCAACCAACGAGATATCAACACAAAATCGGGGATGCTTTCCAGGGTTTTGGTTTGGCGGTCACAGCTTACGGCGACACTACGCTCACATTAAGAAAGCGTGAAAAGGAATAAAGCGGTCAAATAAATGAGGAAATAATGGCGAAAACGTTTTCACCCATAAACACCATCACGGTTACCACCTCCTCCAATTATTTCACCCTTTACTCTCTTCCTTCATGAGGCCAGGGCACGTTCAATCTCGACTTGTATAAATAGGTCTTACCTATTTCCACCAGAAAACAAGTCTCGGTCAGGAGAAAAAATACTACACTCTCAGAAAAGGCAACTTTGCAAGCTCTCCAAAAAGCTTTCATCTCTTGCAAGCTTCCTAAGCTTTCACTTTCTGATACAAGTCGAGATACTACTCTCCCAGAACTATTCTGGTCTCAACACCTTTCTTTGCTTCCCTCCCCAAATCAACCCTTATCCTCCACTTTATGACCAAAGCAAAGTCCGGAACTACCATTTCTTGGTTTAGGCCGGACTTGTGCAAACATTGATCTCTCGAATCTATAAAGTGCTCACGTGCAGCACATTTGTTTAGGGTTTGAACCAGTTTCTCACTCTATCAATTTAATGAAACCTGAAACGATTTTTACCCATAAACAACTGTCCCGATCAAATTCAGGATGGGTAATGGCTCTTCTATTCCAATTTCTAATGTTGGTTCTTCTATTTTGGGAACTCCCAATCGTAAGTTGCAACTTCGTAATATCTTATTTGTTAGAATACGGGCATCCAACTCAAAACCAATTGGCAATGAGTGGAGAGGCCCTAAAGGATTATAAACCGCAGGATCTTTGAGTGCCCAACAATGTGGGACTAATAATCTCAACACGCCCCCTCACGTGTAGCCTCGTTGGGTCTAACACGTGGACAATTAAATCAGGTGACGCTGAGTAAAGGCGCGGTCAAATGACTCTTCGCAAATAGCCCGCTCTGATACCAAGTTAGAACTATTGGGTTTTAGGTTTAATTACTTATGTTTAACTTGAAGAGAAGAGAGACAAGAAGATGAACTAGAATGTAATTTATTTGGTTTTCTTAACTTGTTATACAAAGAGACTCGATACATATATATATGCACAACCGACGTGAAGCTTAAGATATTAGCTTTCCTAACTAAACACGATATACAAAGTCTGCCAAATATAGAAAGACTGCCGTGTTGAGTCACGTTGTTTTAACAATATTTATTATAAAGACCATATAATCTTTCACAATAAAGATTTACTGTGGTGTTATCCGACCTTTCTCCAAGTGGAACTAGATAAGTGAGAAAGATAGTTTGATCTAGCTATTATTGGTCGTCAGAGTTTCCACCCATGATACAAATTAACTTTACTTAGCTTAATGAAAACTTCATTTCCTGGACTATCTATGAAACCAATGGGGAAAAAGTGTACAATGAAACACCAAGAAGTAACCCTACTTGCTGCGTCGGCGTCACACAACCACATTATGAGCCAGGATGACTATGTTAATGGAAAAATGCTAGTGTTAATGGGTTTGTGCATGTTATTGTCGTACAATCTAAAAACAAGATCAAACTTTAAACTATTTTCTAAATCAAAAAATAAACCATTACACCGTAACTACAGTGGCATGGAATTTGATTTTGTACACCTTAATTATGAGATGGAGGTAGCAGACTGACTGGCCTGAACGAGTGGTGGCAACATGGCCCTCAAGCTTGCAAAGAACCTGAAGGTAAACATGAAAAGCCGTTCATATGACTAGGCCCCTGAGTGAATCAGATCCCACGAGTCACAACCGTCTATAGCCAAACTTTGGTCACCAATTACGTTAGGTCATAAAATTCGTGGGCCGTTCAATATCATATGGAGAAGAGAACAGATCAACGACTAAAATTTAACCCTAATTTGAACAGGCCAGCTCTAAACCATACAAGTAGAATAGGTGGGTGCCCTCATTTCATCTGCGTAGAGAAAAGAAATCCAAAACCTAACCCAAAAAATCAACAACTCTCATGTTCTTCTTGTTCATGATACATTGATGAAAACATCAAATACACCTCACACAATGATTTTTCCTCTCACAAAACAATGATACATTCACCAATTACATTAACCATTTTCTTAGATTTTTTTCCTAGATCTGCCGAATTTGGGGGTTGGAATTCCATAATGATTCTCTAGGTTTTAAAAATGGTAATTGAACTAAGGATATTTTAATTTTTGTATTTGTTGATCTATTTTCTATCTTCGTTAAATATCCTTTCAATTTGTATGTGAAGATAACATAATGAGTAATAATTAAGACTAATTCTAGTCTGTCAATTGCATCTATGGTTTGTTTTAATAAATCTATGGTTTGTTTCTTGAATTATCTACTGCGCCACAGGAGTATGAACAGACTCTGAAAAAATGTTTTAAATACGACCCTAAGAATCTCATTTATAAAACATTAGTTGTTTCAGTAGCATAGGGTGGCAAACTTCCATTCCCAAGTTCGAAATGAAACTGAAGTAACCAAATGAAAAACATAAGCAGTAAAATGAATTTCATTTCCTAAGCATGCCTAAAATAACTATTTAGATTTAACATTCCATTTTTAGTTCTTAATGTGATGGAATCAAATTCATCTATCTACCAAGTAAATTAGACATATAGTACGGAAATCCAGGAAAATAGAAGAACAAACTTTACGTAATCTTAGAGACAAAGCTGTAAGAAGCTTTTAACAATGAGCCTCCTGATGACTATTCATCAACCTAATCAACTTCCATATCTGAAACGGCTTCATTCTTGGTAAACTTCCATACTAAATC
>JAJJWW010003797.1:0-111403 GCA_023531295.1 Papaver armeniacum | reverse complement strand
GGTTGTAATAATTGAGTATAAAAGATGTAAAGTATCTTGTCTTGTATCTTTTGGAAAAACAATTAATAACACAAATTCTTTACAATCAATTCTTTCTCGATATTTCTCATGGTATCGAGATAGGTTAAGATCTCAATACTAGAAAAATTACTTAATCATATCTTGATTCTTCGACTCAATATCTTTTTCAATAACCTTTTTTTTTGATAGCTGCTTTCTTAGATCTGAATTTCAGTCTAAGTTTTATTGTTTTTCACATCAGAAATAATATTTTCTTTACTAATCTTTTAATCAAGATCGTCTAGATCGTTATTTTCGTGTTTTGTGTTTCTTGGGGCTACAAGTTTATGCCTAGAAGAAGCAAACGTATTAATCCGACTATTGAAGAACATCATACTACAATGTCTTCCGCTGTGATATCTACAACTGATGGTAATTCATCTAATTTTACTCATCCTTTCACCAATATCACAAATTTTGTTTCGTTAAAGTTAGATAATTCCAATTTTATACTCTGGCGTGATCAATTTGAGTCTGTCTTGATTAGCACTGATTTGTATGGCCATGTTAATGGTGAAATTCAATAACCTGAGGAAAGAATAATGATTAATGGTGTACTGAGTTTGAATCCAAAATGGGTTTCTTGGAGAAAGATGGATAGATTTGTTATTAGTTGTTTAAAAGCTACTTTTACTTCTACTATATCTAGAGATGTGCTTGGATTAACTACATCAGAGATATTTGGGATTACTAGAATCAAGTTTTAAAACTCGGTATAAAGCAAGAAAGAATATGTTAAGATCACAATTGTTTGGAATGAAGAAGGGAAATTTGAATGTGTTGGTATATCGCAAATGATTAAGATAATTGCAAATTCTTTGGCTGCTATTGGAGAAAAAGTTAGTGATTCTGATATGATAATGCATGTTCTGAATGGTCTAGGAAGGGAATATGACAATTTTTTTATTTCAGTTCAGAATAGAGATACTCCTTATTCTTTTGGAGAGTTAAAAGCAAGATTGCTCACACATGAACAGTGGTTATATGATCAAGAACATTGATTCTTATGCCTCTTTTGATGTTAACTCTTATGCGGTCTTTATGCAAGAGGTAGAAATGGAAGTAGCTACTGACAATAATAATCATTCAAATGGAAATAAGAAGAAGAATCGTCAAATTTTTCTTATGGCGGAGAAATGGAAATAGAAATAATAACCCTACTTTTCATATTGGTAGCACTTCTAATGGTTCTCAAAGCAATCTTGAAAATAGAAATGGATGTACATCTTGGAGAGTTTAGAAGGTTTGACTTGTCACAAGTGGATTGTCAAATATCTGCGAAAGAAAGGGCACTATGCTAGTAGATGTCATTTCGAGATATTATCCTCCTTCAATTCAAGTTTTATTAGTGTCTCTAAGACTCAACAACGAGATAATTCAAATACAAATGTTCTGCTTTGCTCCTGACTTTTACAAGTCACCTTCACTAATTCGATTCAAGTTAATGATGATCCTTCAAGCTCAGTGTGGTTATCGATTCTGGAGCATCGGCGCATATGAGCTGAGACTCATCTTTGTTGCGGAATACTTCTGCTTATAGAGCAAGGATCTTTGTTAAGATTGGCAATGGTAAGTCCTTACAAATTTCTTTGGCTTGGAAATTCTAATTTGCATACTCAAAATACTAGTTTTAAGTTGCAAAATATACTTCATGTACCTCTATACAACACAATTTATTGTCAGTAGGACAGTTTACATCTGATAATAATTGCTACTTCAAGTTACATCCTACAGGATATGAAATTAGGGATCTGCTCACTGATGTACTATTGGCTAAGGGTAGAATAGTTAACAATCTTTATCCTATTTCATCTGAAAATTTTCATCATGCTTTGTCTGCTTTACATGCATCTTCTGAAATATGGCACAATAGAATGGGTCATCCTTCTACCAAAATCATAGATCAACTTCATTCTTCCAAACAAATTGTTGTAACTTCTTCAAAAGCTTCTACTCATGTGTGTCATCCTTGTCAACTTGCTAAGAGCAAAAGACTTCCATTTCAACTTTCTCCATCTCATGCTCTTACTACATTATCTTTAATTCAACTGTGATGAATGGGGTCCATCTCTAATAGCTTCTTTGCAGGTTTCAAATATTATATCTGTTCATAGATGATTTTAGTAGGTTCCATTGGATTTATCCTATGGGCGAAATCTGATGTTTTAAAGTGTTTCAGTCATTTCAAAAACTTAACTATTTTCTACTAAAATTCAAAGTTTTCAAACATATGGTGCTAGTGAACTTTTTAAGGGTCCATTAGGTACATATCGTCTTCCCGATGGTATAACTTTAAAGTTTCTTGTCCAAAAACACCCGAGAACAAAATGGCCTTCTTTGAGAGAAAGCATGGGCATATTACGAGAGATGGGTAACACTTTGCTTTTTAATGCTTCATGTCCTAAATATTTTTGGTATGATGCCTTTTTAAGCTGCTACCTATCTCATTAACGAACACCAACACCAATTCTTAAAAATAAGTCTCCTTTTGAAATCCTTCATAATTAGGTCCCACACTATAGTTTTCTAAGGGTGTTTGAGTGTATGCATTATCCTTTTTGGGTAATTCTAGACCAGATAAACTTTCACCTAAGTCGATAAGGTGTGTGTTTATTGGTTATAGTCCTTTACATAAAGGATATAAATGTTATGACCAGATTTTGAGAAAACTTCATATTTCAAGAAATGTTGTATTTTGAACAAGAGTTTTATTATTTAAAAGAAAGTATTTGTTTTGTTCCTCCTTGTGATTCATCTTGTCTGATTTATCTTCATCATCGGTTTTATACGTTTAACTCCACGATATTTTTTCTGCTCCTTCTAGAACTGTTGTAACAAGATCTATGAAAGGTGTTGTCAAACCTAAAGTTTTACAGATCATGTTATGAACTGTACTATCAAATATCAATTCATTTGCTTTTACTTCATTATTAGCTATTCCCCCTTTGAGCCAAAAACATTTAAAGTGCAATGAAACATCCAAAGTGGCAAATATCTATAAAAGAAGAACATATAGCATTGCAAGATAATGATACTTGGGAATTAGTTAAATATGAACCTCAAATGAATGTCTTTAGGATGTAAATGGGTGTATAGAGTAAAGCTTAAAAGCGAGATGGTACATTGGATGATTAAAGTCAAGGTTAGTGGCTTTAGGTTACAATCAACAAGATGGTGTAGATTATAATGAAACCTTTAGTCCTGTGGTGAAATCAACAACAGACAGAATTGTTCTTGTTTTAGCTGTTACTCATAATTGGAAAATAAAGCAATTAGATGTATCCAATGCTTTCTTGCATGGATTTTTAAATGAAGATGTGTATATGGTTCAGCCTCAGGGATTTGTTAATCCTGAATTTCTAAATCATGTTTGTCATATAAAGAAAAGCTTATATGGAATTAAAAAAGCACCAAGGGCTTGGTTTGAGAGGTTTAGTAATTTTTTGATAAAATTTGGTTTTGTCAGATCTATATGTGATTACTCAATGTTGATTTTTACATCTTCTTCTGTTATGCTTATACCTCTGGTATATGTGGATGATATTATCCTCACTGGGAATTCTGATATTTTTATGGAGAAGTTAATTCAAGCTTTAAGTTTAGAGTTTGCAATGAAGCAACTTGGGGATTTGAGTTATTTTTTAGGCATTGAAGCTCACAGAAATGCAGATTATTTGGTTTTAACTCAGAAGAAATATGTTTTAGAGCTTCTAACAAAAGCAAACATGCTTGAGTGCAAGACTTGTGATACTCCAGTTGTCAAAGAGTCTAGAGAATCTATAAATGATGGTACATTACTAGAAAAACCTGCAGAGTACAGAACTATAGTTGGTAGTCTTCAGTACTTAACAATTACTAGACTGATATAGCTTTTGGAGTAAACTATGTGTCACAGTTCATGCATGCTCCAACTGACATACATTATTTGTTAGTTAAGAGAATCTTAAGATATCTAAAGGGTACTATTGGTCTTGGTCTTACTCTGAGAAAAGGTGACATTTCATCTGTGAAAGCTTACACTGATTCTGATTGGGCTGGATGTCCAGATACAAGAAGATCAACATCTGGTTATGCTATTTTTATGGGTAGTTCTCTGGTTTGTTGGTCCAGCAAGAAACAACCAACTGTGTCTAGGTCATCTGCTGAAGCTGAGTACAAATGTTTATACTGTAATTGCCTACGAATTAGAATGGATTTCAAATGTCTTTAAGGAACTTCACATACCAGTTACTTTTCCTATACAAATATTCTGTGACAATACTTCATCTATTTGTTTAGCTTATAATCCTGTATTTCATGCCAGGGCTAAACATACAGAAGTTCCATATCATGTAATCAGAGATCTGGTGGTGAAGGGCTTCATTAAGATTAATCATATATCCTCAGCAAATCAGCTTGCAGATTTATTCACTAAGGGATTGTGTTCTCCAACATTTACTTCTTTACTTCATCAATTACTGGGAAATGTTTCAAGTGGTGTTGTTAAAGATGTTCCTTGTTCTGCTGTTAAAGATAATGAGTGTCAGAGTTCTCCAACACTTGCTGTTGAGAATAAACTCTCTTCTGACAATAATAGTATCTTTTCTGGTTTATCTTTTCAGAACTTTTCACATTGAACTTCTTGTTTTATTTTGGTGTTTCAAGTCTCTCCTGTGGTATCCAGTATCCACTTGAGGGGGGCTGTTAAGAATGATAAGTCAAGGTGTTGTGGTCAACTGTGGTCAAGTCAGTGTGACTTGAAAGTCTAGTAAAGGTTGCAGTCAAGGTTGTAATAATTGAGTATAAAAGATGTCTGAAAGTATCTTGTCTTGTATCTTTTGGAAAAACAATTAATAACACAAATTCTTTACAATCAATTCTTTCTCGATATTTCTCACACCACAAATCACGGGCAACGATGAGATAAGCCAACTTAAAATTCGGGAAGAGAGTCAAAGATTACCATTGTTGCAACCTCCACCGCACTCTTGAAGCTCCAAATTTTTCCTAGTAGCACACTGGAGGTGATTACGAAGAACCTTGGAACCTAACCTACAAAGTCGACAAAAGAACACAGTGATCGGAAAAGAAAGAGAAAAAACAAACATGCGGCACTAATCTAAGAAAGTAACATCACATATCTCAAGCTGTCCCTAGAAAGGATTAGTTGGGACAGTCAACGTAACCGTCCCTAGTGTGTGTTTTTTGGGACGGTTGAAATAAACCATCCCAATGGGGTCCATTAGTAAGGACGGTTTAACGGGGGTAAAGGGAAAGGCATCCTGCCAAGGTTGCGATCATGGTTGTAATAATTGAGTATAAAAGATGTCGTATCTTGTCTGTATCTTTTGGAAAAACAATTAATAACACAAATTCTTTACAATCAATTCTTTCTACGATATTTCTCATGGTATCGGATAGGTTAAGATCTCAATACTAGAAAAATTACTTAATCATATCTTCAGTTCTTCAGCTCAATATCTTTTTCAATAACCTTTTTTGATAGTTGCTTTCTTAGATCTGAATTTCAGTCTAAGTTTCATTGTTTTTCACATCAGAAATAATATTTTCTTTACTAATCTTTTAATCAAGATCGTCTAGATCGTGATTTGGTGTTTTGTGTTTCTTGGGGCTACAAGTTTATGCCTAGAAGAAGCAAACGTATTAATCCGACTACTGAAGAACATCATACCACAATGTCTTCCGCTGTGATATCTACAACTGATGGTAATTCATCTAATTTTACTCTTCCTTTCACCAATATCACAAATTTTGTTTCGTTAAAGTTAGATAATTTGAATTTTATACTCTGGCGTGATCAATTTGAGTCTGTCTTGATTACCAATGATTTGTATGGACATGTTAATGGTGAAATTCAAGAACCTGAGGAAAGAATAATGATTAATGGTGTACTGAGTTTGAATCCAAAATGGGTTTCTTGGAGAAAGATGGATAGATTTGTTATTAGTTGTTTAAAAGCTACTTTTACTTCTACTATATCTGGAGATGTGCTTGGATTAACTACATCAAAGAGATATTTGGGATTACTTAGAATCAAGTTTTAAAAATCAGTATAAAGCAAGAAAGAATATGTTAAGATCGCAGTTTGGAATGAAGAAGGAAATTTGAATGTGTTGGTATATCTGCAAAAGATTAAGACAATTGCAGATTCTTTGGCTGCTATTGGAGAAAAAGTTAGTGATTCAGATTTGATAATGCATGTTCTGAATGGTCTAGGAAGGGAATATGACAATTTTTTTATTTCAGTTCAGAATAGAGATACTCCTTATTCTTTTGGAGAGTTAAAAGCAAGATTGCTCATACATGAGCAGTGGTTATATGATCAGAACGTGATTCTTATGCCTCCTTTGATGTTAAGAATACTTCTGGTCTTTATGCAGAGGTGGAAATGGAAGTAGCTACAACAATAATAATCATTCAAATGGAAATAAGAAGAAAGAATGGGTCAAATTTTTCTTATGGCGGAGGAAATGGAAATAGAAATAATAACTCTACTTTTCATATTGGTAGCATTTCTAATGGTTCTCAAAGCAATCGAAAATAGAAATGGATGTACATCTTGGAGAGTTTAGAAGGTTTGACTTGTCACAAGTGGATTGTCAAATATGCAGAAAGAAAGGGAACTATGCTAGTAGATGTCATTTCAGATATTATCCTCCTTCCAATTCAAGTTTTATTAGTGTCTCTAAGACTCAACAACCAGATAATTCAAATACAAATGTTTTTGCTGCTCCACAAGCTTTTACAAGTCACACTACTAATTCAGTTCAAGTTAATGATGATCCTTCAAGCTCAACTTGTGTGGTTATCGATTACGGACATCGAGCGCATATATTTGAGACTCATCTTTGTTGCGAAATACTTCTACTTATAGAGGCAAGGATCTTGTTAAGATTGGCATGGTAAGTCCTTACAAATTTCTTTGATTTGGAAATTCTAATTTGCATACTCAAAATACTAGTTTTAAGTTGCAAATATACTTCATGTACCTGCTATGCAACACAATTTATTGTCGGTGGGGCGATTTACATCGATAATAATTGCTACTTCAAGTTACATCCTACGAGGATATGAAATTAGGGATTTGCTCACTGATGTACTATTGGCTAAGGGTAGAATAGTTAACAATCTTTATCCTATTTCATCTGAAAGTTTTCATCATGCTTTATCTGCTATACATGCATCTTACGAAATATGGCACAATAGAATGGGTCATCCCTCTGCCAAAATCATAGATCAACTTCATGCTTCCAAACAAATTGTTGTAACTTCTTCAAAATCTTCTACTCATGTGTGTCATCCTTGTCAACTTGCTAAAGCAAAAGACTTCCATTTCAACTTTCTCCATCTCATGCTCTTACTACATTATCTTTAATTCACTTTGATGAATGGGGTCCATCTCCAATAGCTTCTTTGCAAGGTTTCAAATATTATATCTTTCATAGATGATTTTAGTAGGTTCCATTGGATTTATCCTATGGAACTGAAATCTGATGTTTTAAAGTGTTTCATTCATTTCAAAAACTTAACTATTTTCCTACTAAAATTCAAAGTTTTCAAACAGATGGTGCTAGTGAACTTGTTAAGGGTCCATTACGTACATATCTATCTTCCAGTGGTATAACTTTAAGGATTTCATGTCCAAAAACACCCGAGAACAAAATGGCCTTCTTTGAGAGAAAACATAGGCATATCACCAGAGATGGGTAACACTTTACTTTTTAATGCTTCATGTCCTAAATATTTTGGTATGATGCCTTTTTAGCTGCTACCTATCTCATTAACGAACACCAACACCAATTCTTAAAAATAAGTCTCCTTTTGAAATCCTTCATAATTTAGTCCACGACTATAGTTTTCTAAGGGTGTTTGGTGCTATATGCTTTTATCCTTTTTTGGGTCATTCTAGACCGGATAAACTTTCACCTAAGTCGATAAGGTGTGTGTTTATTGGTTATAGTCTTTTACATAAAGGATATAAATGTTATGACCCAGTTTTGAGAAAACTTCATATTTCAAGAAATGTTGTATTTTCAGAACAAGAGTTTTATTATTTAAAAGAAAGTATTTGTTCTGTTCCTCCTTGGTGATTCATCTTGTCTGATTTATCTTAAATCATCTGTTTTTTGTTTAACTCCACGATATTTCTTGCTCCTTCTAGAACTATTGTAACAAGATCTATGAAAGGTGTTGTCAAACCTAAAGTTTTTACGAGATCATGTTATGGTATGCTATCAAATATCAATTCTCTTGCTTTTACTTCATTATTAGCTATTCCCCACAGCCAGAAGACATTTAAGAGTGCAATGAAACATCCAAAGTGGCAAATATCTATGAAAGAAGAACATACAGCATTGCAAGATAATGATAATTGGGAATTAGTTAAATATGAACCTCATATGAATGTCTTTGGGATGTAAATGGGTGTATAAGGAAAGCTTAAAGCAGATGGTACATTGGACAGATTAAAGTCAAGGTTAGTGGCTTTAGGTTACAATCAACAAGATGGTGTAGATTATAATGAAACCTTTAGTCCTGTGGTGAAATCAACAACAGACCAGAATTGTTCTTGTTTTAGTCACTCTCATAATTGGAAAATAAAGCAATTAGATGTATCCAATGCTTTCTTGCATGGATTTTTAAATGAAGATGTGTATATGGTTCAGCCTCGGGGATTTGTTAATCTGAATTTCTAAATCATGTTTGTCATCTAAAGAAAAAGCTTATATGGACTTAAAAAAGCACCAAGGGCTTGGTTTGAGAGGTTTTAGTAATTTTTTGATAAAATTTGGTTTTGTGAGATCTATATGTGATTACTCAATGTTTATTTTTACATCTTCTTCTGTTATGCTTATACCTCTGGTAGATGTGGATGATATTATCCTCACTTTGGGAATTCTGATATTTTTATGGAGAAGTTAATTCAAGATTTAAGTGTAGAGTTTGCAATGAAGCAGACTTGGGGATTTGAGTTATTTTTAGGCATTGAAGCTCACGGAAATGCGAGATTCTTTAGTTTTAACTCGGAAGAAATACGTATTAGAGCTTATAACAAAAGAAAACATGCTTGAGTGCAAGCCTTGTGATACTCCAGTTGTCAAAGAGTCTAGAGCATCTATAAATGATGGTACATTACTAGAAAAACCTGCAGATACGGAACCATAGTTGGTAGTCTTGATAGTTAACAATTACTAGAAGCGATATAGCTTTTGGAGTAAACTATGTGTCACGTTCATGCATGCTCCAAGCGACATACATTATTTGTTAGTTAAGAGAATCTTAAGATATCTAAAGGTACTATTGGTCTTGGTCTTACTGCGAGAAAAGGTGACATTTCATCTGACTTACATGCGATTCTGATTGGGCTGGATGTCCAGATACAAGAAGATCAACATCTGGTTATGCTATTTTTATGGGTAGTTCTCTGGCTTGTTGGTCCAGCAAGAAACAACCAACTGTGTCTAGGTCGTCTGCTGAAGCTGAGTACAAATGTTTATCTGTGACTGCCTCTGAATTAGAATGGATTTCAAATGTCTTTAAGGAACTTCACATACCAGTTACTTTTCCTATACAAATATTCTGTGACAATACTTCATCTATTTGTTTAGCTTATAATCCTGTATTTCATGCCAGGGCTAAACATACAGAAGTTCCATATCATGTAATCAGAGATCTGGTGGTGAAGGGCTTCATTAAGATTAATCATATATCCTCAGCAAATCAGCTTGCAGATTTATTCACTAAGGGATTGTGTTCTCCAAAATTTACTTCTTTACTTCATCAATTACTGGGAAATGTTTCAAGTGGTGTTGTTAAAGATGTTCCTTGTTCTGCTGTTAAAGATAATGAGTGTCAGAGTTCTCCAACACTTGCTGTTGAGAATAAACTCTCTTCTGACAATAATAGTATCTTTTCCGGTTTATCTTTTGAACTTTTCACATTGAACTTCTTGTTTTATTTTGGTGTTTCAAGTCTCTCTGTGGTATCCAGTATCCACTTGAGGGAAATGTTAAGAATGATAAGTCAAGGTGTTGCAACTGTGGTCAAGTCAGTGTGACTTGAAAGTCTAGTAAAGGTTGCAGTCAAGGTTGTAATAATTGAGTATAAAAGATGTCTGAAAGTATCTTGTCTTGTATCTTTTGGAAAAACAATTAATAACACAAATTCTTTACAATCAATTCTTTCTCTGATATTTCTCACACACCACAAATCACGGGCAACGATGAGATAAGCCAACTTAAAATTCAGGAAGAGAGTCAAAGATTACCATTGTTGCAATCTCCACCGCACTCTTGAAGCTCCAAATTTTTCCTAGTAGCACACTGAGGTGATTACGAAGAACCTTGGAACCTAACCTACAAAGTCGACAAAAGAACACGAAGTGATCAGAAAAAGAAAAGAGAAAAAACAAACATGCGGCACTAATCTAAGAAAGTAACATCACATATCTCAGAAAACTGTCCCTAGAAAGGATTAGTTGGGACAGTCCAACGTAGCCGTCCCTAGTGTGTGTTTTTGGGACGGTTGGAAATAAACCATCCCAATGGGGTCCATTAGTAAGGACGGTTTAACAGGGTAAAGGGAAAGGCATCCTGCCAAAGGTTGCAGTCATGGTTGTAATAATTGAGTATAAAAGATGTCTGAAAGTATCTTGTCCTGTATCTTTTGGAAAAACAATTAATAACACAAATTCTTTACAATCAATTCTTTCTCTGATATTTCTCATGGTATCGGATAGGTTAAGATCTCAATACTAGAAAAATTACTTAATCATATCTTCAGTTCTTCCGCTCAATATCTTTTTCAATAACCTTTTTTGATAGTTGCTTTCTTAGATCTGAATTTCAGTCTAAGTTTCATTGTTTTTCACATCAGAAATAATATTTTCTTTACTAATCTTTTAATCAAGATCGTCTAGATCGTGATTTGGTGTTTTGTGTTTCTTGGGGCTACAAGTTTATGCCTAGAAGAAGCAAACGTATTAATCCAGGCTCTTGAAGAACATCATACCACAATGTCTTCATTTGTGATATCTACAAGCTGATGGTAATTCATCTAATTTTTACTCTTCCTTTCACCAATATCACAAATTTTGTTTCGTTAAAGTTAGATAATTTGAATTTTATACTCTGGCGTGATCAATTTGAGTCTGTCTTGATTACCAATGATTTGTATGGACATGTTAATGGTGAAATTCAAGAACCTGAGGAAAGAATAATGATTAATGGTGTACTGAGTTTGAATCCAAAATGGGTTTCTTGGAGAAAGATGGATAGATTTGTTATTAGTTGTTTAAAAGCTACTTTTACTTCTACTATATCTGGAGATGTGCTTGGATTAACTACATCAAGAGATATTTGGGATTACTTAGAATCAAGTTTTAAAAATCAGTATAAAGCAAGAAAGAATATGTTAAGATCGCAGTTTGGAATGAAGAAGGGAAATTTGAATGTGTTGGTATATCTGCAAAAGATTAAGACAATTGCAGATTCTTTGGCTGCTATTGGAGAAAAAGTTAGTGATTCTGATATGATAATGCATGTTCTGAATGGTCTAGGAAGGGAATATGACAATTTTTTTATTTCAGTTCAGAATAGAGATACTCCTTATTCTTTTGGAGAGTTAAAAGCAAGATTGCTCATACATGAACAGTGGTTATATGATCAAGAACGTGATTCTTATGCCTCCTTTGATGTTAAGAATACTTCTGGTCTTTATGCAAGAGGTGGAAATGGAAGTAGCTACAACAATAATAATCATTCAAATGGAAATAAGAAGAAGAATGGGTCAAATTTTTCTTATGGCAGAGGAAATGGAAATAGAAATAATAACTCTACTTTTCATATTGGTAGCATTTCTAATGGTTCTCAAAGCAATACTGAAAATAGAAATGGATGTACATCTACTGGAGAGTTTAGAAGGTTTGACTTGTCACAAGTGGATTGTCAAATATGCAGAAAGAAAGGGCACTATGCTAGTAGATGTCATTTCAGATATTATCCTCCTTCCAATTCAAGTTTTATTAGTGTCTCTAAGACTCAACAACCAGATAATTCAAATACAAATGTTTCTGCTGCTCCACAAGCTTTTACAAGTCACACTACTAATTCAGTTCAAGTTAATGATGATCCTTCAAGCTCAACTGTGTGGTTATCTGATTCTGGAGCATCAGCGCATATGACTGGAGACTCATCTTTGTTGCAGAATACTTCTACTTATAGAGGCAAGGATGCTGTTAAGATTGGCAGTGGTAAGTCCTTACAAATTTCTTTGACTGGAAATTCTAATTTGCATACTCAAAATACTAGTTTTAAGTTGCAAAATATACTTCATGTACCTGCTATGCAACACAATTTATTGTCAGTAGGACAGTTTACATCTGATAATAATTGCTACTTCAAGTTACATCCTACAGGATATGAAATTAGGGATTTGCTCACTGATGTACTATTGGCTAAGGGTAGAATAGTTAACAATCTTTATCCTATTTCATCTGAAAATTTTCATGATGCTTTGTCTGCTATACATGCATCTTCTGAAATATGGCACAATAGAATGGGTCATCCCTCTACCAAAATCATAGATCAACTTCATGCTTCCAAACAAATTGTTGTAACTTCTTCAAAATCTTCTACTCATGTGTGTCATCCTTGTCAACTTGCTAAGAGCAAAAGACTTCCATTTCAACTTTCTCCATCTCATGCTCTTACTACATTATCTTTAATTCACTTTGATGAATGGGGTCCATCTCCAATAGCTTCTTTGCAAGGTTTCAAATATTATATACTGTTCATAGATGATTTTAGTAGGTTCCATTGGATTTATCCTATGGAACTGAAATCTGATGTTTTAAAGTGTTTCATTCATTTCAAAAACTTAACTATTTTCCTACTAAAATTCAAAGTTTTCAAACAGATGGTGCTAGTGAACTTGTTAAGGGTCCATTACGTACATATCTATCTTCCAGTGGTATAACTTTAAGGATTTCATGTCCAAAAACACCAGAACAAAATGGCCTTGCTGAGAGAAAACATAGGCATATCACAGAGATGGGTAACACTTTACTTTTTAATGCTTCATGTCCTAAATATTTTTGGTATGATGCCTTTTTAACTGCTACCTATCTCATTAACAGAACACCAACACCAATTCTTAAAAATAAGTCTCCTTTTGAAATCCTTCATAATTTAGTCCCTGACTATAGTTTTCTAAGGGTGTTTGGTACTGTCTGTTATCCTTTTTTGGGTCATTCTAGACCAGATAAACTTTCACCTAAGTCAGTAAGGTGTGTGTTTATTGGTTATAGTCTTTACATAAAGGATATAAATGTTATGACCCGAGTTTTGAGAAAACTTCATATTTCAAGAAATGTTGTATTTTTTGGAACAAGAGTTTTATTATTTAAAGAAAGTATTTGTTCTGTTCCTCCTTCAACTGATTCATCTTGTCTGATTTATCTTCATCATCTGTTTTTAAGATTTAACTCCACCCGATATTTCTTACCTCCTTCTAGAACTATTGTAACAAGATCTATGAAAGGTGTTGTCAAACCTAAAGTTTTTACAGATCATGTTATGAACTGTACTATCAAATATCCAATTCTCACTGCTTTTACTTCATTATTAGCTATTCCCCCTGAGCCGAAGACATTTAAGAGTGCAATGAAACATCCAAAGTGGCAAATATCTATGAAAGAAGAACATACAGCATTGCAAGATAATGATACTTGGGAATTAGTTAAATATGAACCTCATATGAATGTGCTGGGATGTAAATGGGTGTATAAGGAAAGCTTAAAGCAGATGGTACATTGGACAGATTAAAGTCAAGGTTAGTGGCTTTAGGTTACAATCAACAAGATGGTGTAGATTATAATGAAACCTTTAGTCCTGTGGTGAAATCAACAACAGTCAGAATTGTTCTTGTTTTAGCTGTTACTCATAATTGGAAAATAAAGCAATTAGATGTATCCAATGCTTTCTTGCATGGATTTTTAAATGAAGATGTGTATATGGTTCAGCCTCAGGGATTTGTTAATCCTGAATTTCTAAATCATGTTTGTCATCTAAAGAAAAGCTTATATGGACTTAAAAAAGCACCAAGGGCTTGGTTTGAGAGGTTTAGTAATTTTTTGATAAAATTTGGTTTTGTGAGATCTATATGTGATTACTCAATGTTTATTTTTACATCTTCTTCTGTTATGCTTATACCTCTGGTAGATGTGGATGATATTATCCTCACTGGGAATTCTGATATTTTTATGGAGAAGTTAATTCAAGATTTAAGTGTAGAGTTTGCAATGAAGCAGCTTGGGGATTTGAGTTATTTTTTAGGCATTGAAGCTCACGGAAATGCAGATTCTTTGGTTTTAACTCAGAAGAAATACGTATTAGAGCTTATAACAAAAGAAAACATGCTTGAGTGCAAGCCTTGTGATACTCCAGTTGTCAAAGAGTCTAGAGCATCTATAAATGATGGTACATTACTAGAAAAACCTGCAGAGTACAGAACCATAGTTGGTAGTCTTCAGTAGTTAACAATTACTAGAACTGATATAGCTTTTGGAGTAAACTATGTGTCACAGTTCATGCATGCTCCAACTGACATACATTATTTGTTAGTTAAGAGAATCTTAAGATATCTAAAGGGTACTATTGGTCTTGGTCTTACTCTGAGAAAAGGTGACATTTCATCTGTGAAAGCTTACACTGATTCTGATTGGGCTGGATGTCCAGATACAAGAAGATCAACATCTGGTTATGCTATTTTTATGGGTAGTTCTCTGGTTTGTTGGTCCAGCAAGAAATAACCAACTGTGTCTAGGTCGTCTGCTGAAGCTGAGTACAAATGTTTATCTGTAACTGCCTTTGAATTAGAATGGATTTCAAATGTCTTTAAGGAACTTCACATACCAGTTACTTTTCCTATAAAAATGTTCTGTGACAATACTTCATCTATTTGTTTAGCTTCTAATCATGTATTTCATGCCAGGGCTAAACATATAGAAGTTCAATATATTGTAATCAGATATCTGGTGGTGAAGGGCTTCATTAAGATTAATCATATATCCTCAGCAAATAAGCTTGCAGATTTATTCACTAAGGGATTGTGTTCTCCAACATTTACTTCTTTACTTCATCAATTACTGGGAAATGTTTCAAGTGGTGCTGTTAAAGATGTTTCTTGTTCTGCTGTTAAAGATAATGAGTGTCAGAGTTCTCCAACACTTGTTGTTGAGAATAAACTCTCTTCTGACAATAATAGTATCTTTTCTGGTTTAGCTTTTCAGAACTTTTCACATTGAACTGCTTGTTTTATTTTGGTGTTTCAAGTCTCTCTGTGGTATCCAGTACCCACTTGAGGGGGGCTGTTAAGAATGATAAGTCAAGGTGTTGTGGTCAACTGTGGTCAAGTCAGTGTGACTTGAAAGTCTAGTAAAGGTTGCAGTCAAGGTTGTAATAATTGAGTATAAAAGATGTCTGAAAGTATTTTGTCCTGTATCTTTTGGAAAAACAATTAATAACACAAATTCTTTACAATCAATTCTTTCTCTGATATTTCTCACACACCACAAATCACGGGCAACGATGAGATAAGCCAACTTAAAATTCAGGAAGAGATTCAAAGATTACCATTGTTGCAATCTCCCACATGCTCTTGAAGCTCAGATTTTCCTAGTAGCACACTGAGGTGATTACGAAGAACCCTGGAACCTACCCTACAAAGTCGACAAAAGAACATGAAGTGATCAGAAAAAGAAAAGAGAAAAAACAAACATGCGGCACTAATCTAAGAAAGTAACATCACATATCTCAGAAAACCGTCTCTAGAAAGGATTAGTTGGGACAGTCCAACGTAGCCGTCCCTAGTGTGTGTTTTTGGGACGGTTGGAAATAAACCATCCCAATGGGGTCCATTAGTAAGGACGGTTTAACAGGGTAAAGGGAAAGGCATCCTGCCAAAGAAACCAAAAGAGAATTCAAATTTTTTCAAACTTAAGCAACGCTTCTTAGGTGTTTCTATTAGTCATTATATGTCCCTTAAAAATACATCTGGGACGGATAAGAAAACCGTCCCTACATCCCCACAACCGTACCAATAAGTATTAGTGATGGTTTTGTAAATTTGTCCCTAGAGCTCCAAGCCGTCCCCAGACGTATTAGTGACGGTAGATCTGGGGACGCTACCTAAAACATCCCTAATAGTTTTTTGGGACGAAATTTTGCCTCTTGGGATGGTTTTCTAACCGTCCCAAGAGCCCTTCTGTTTTGTAGTTCCACAGCGTGTTCATGACTTGGACTGTCCTGTAAAAAATCAATAGCTTCCTCTTGATAATACTCTGATCTTCTTTTTTTACCCTCTTGGAAAAAACCAGTCATGCACCTCACTAGCCCATATCTATCTGGTGGTGCCTTAGTTAAACAGTTAATTAGGGTTTAAGTTGTTATTTAATTTACGTAGAGTTTAATTACTGTTGAGAGTCATTAGTATGAAGTGATGGAGATCAGCCCATGTGTAGGGATGTGGAACTATGAATGCCTTAGCTTCAAGTTTGTGTTATAAAGACTCGTGAACTCTGTTGTCCTTCAAGAATTAATTAAAGAAAGAAGTAGATGAGTCCAGTGTGGCTGCAGTGAAGTTATTGTAGATCTAAGCTTAAGTCTCTCTCAATCTCTGTGTTTGTACCTGAGTCTGTTATAATTGATATCATCCAGTGTCCTTCATCTTCATCAGCATGACAGGAGGTCCTTCGATTAAAGATGTAGTCAGTCGAACCAAAGAACTGACTCAATTATTGAAGGCTTTCAGTGAAAACTAGGGGTGTCAATGGTTCCGGGTCCTCCCGGGTATTACTAGGCTCGGACCCGGACCTTACTTATAAAGGTCGGGTCCGGTTCCCAAATTTGTGGACCCAGTTTCGGACACCCTTTAATAACCCGGGTACCTGTCGGGTCCGGGTACCCATTGGGTATTAAGAAAAATATAAAAAAAGTCTCAAAAACTTAATATCTTTCTCTTTGTGGCTTGGATCTAAATCATTTTTATAAAAAATTATTATTATATCTTTATTAATGTACTTAATAAAGATTAAGTATAAGAAAAAAATGAAAAATGAAAAAAAAAATCAAAGTGAAAACTAACGAAATACTTGTAATTTTGCTAAAAACATGAATAAAAGAATAAATAACCGGGTACCCGATACCTGCGGGTACCCAACGGGTATTAACCGTTTGGACCCATTTATATTCGGGTCCAATCGGGTAATTACCCGTCGGGTCCTAAGTTGTTAATGTGTCCAACTTTAGGACTCGGAACCGGACCCAAATCTACCGGTTCCGGGTAATGGGTACCCATTGACAGCCCTAGAACTGAAAACCACACCCGTGAATCTGCTAGTTCTACTACTGAGGCTAATTCACATGGTGAGAAGTTAGATAATATCTGCATCATCCTTCAACATCTTACTTATGAAACTCCAGCCACACAAACGAAGTTCAATAAACTTATTAAACTTTCGTATTTACAACATGAATCCCAACACCAGTCTTCTCACCTCACCCCACCACCCTTCTCTGGATATTCTCATCATTCTTCTTTCAGAGATGCTGCTTCTATATCTCATCTTAAACCACCCTAAATAGATCTACCAAAGTTCAGTGGTGACAATCCTAGAAGCTGGATTCACAAATGTGAAAGATACTTCCAGATCCACCATATTTAAGAATCGCAGAAAGTGGTTTTCGCTTTTATGTCCCTAGAAGGTAAAGCAGACTCTTCGTTTTTTGATTTCTCAGCCAGCAAAACCTTTATCCTTTGGCATGATTTTGTAGAGAATATTTGTGGTCGATTTGAGGATCTTGTTAATGATAACTATGTGGGTTGTGTTAACAAATTCTCTCAACTAAATACTGTAGATAAATATTTTAATTAAGCAGTTTGAGTTATTGAAAAGCTTAATGAATAAGAAAAACCCATATCTCTCTGAGGAGTACTTTGTCATGAGCTTTATTAGTTGCTTAAAGGAGGAGATTAAAAGCTATGTCCGTATGCATAAACCCACTACCCTGTCACTGGCTTTCTACTTATCAAGATTTCAAGAAAATTCCCTTTCCTCTCAACACCATATCTCCAAAATCCCTTTGTTTAAACCACCCACAACATCTTCTTATTTCACTAAATACACAAACCCCCCTTCTAAAATTCCACCACCATCGTTACCCACTACTTCTCAACCCAGATTTACATCCTCACATACTACTTCAATCCCTCCTCCTCGATCTTTGTATGTTCCACCAATAAGAAGACTTCAGGAACAAATGACTCAAAGGAAGGCAGGAGAACTTTGTTACAACTGTGATGAAAAATATGTTACTGACCATAAGTGAAAATCCCAACAATTATTTATGGTTGTTGTGAAAGAAGAATCCTCTCAAGCTGCTGAACCTACTACTCAAGAGCAACCTAATGAACAAGTAGTGGATTCTGATATGGAAATCCCTCTACACGCCCTCACTAGTCATACAAGTGGAGATACAATACACATTCCTGGTTTGTTAAAGAAGCATTAAATTCTTGTCCTAGTAGATACGAGGGGAGTAACCACAGCTTCATAGATCGAACTACTAGCACGGGAAGGTGTAAGCAGCTTAGCTGGCAAATGCATGGCCATCAATTTACAGGTGATTTCCATTTACTTCCTCTTGGGGGTTCGACATAGTTCTTGGAGGTAATTGGTTGCGTACTCTTGGTGATGTGGTGTTTAATTTAGCAACATTATGCATCTCCTTCCCTTAGTAGCCAGGAACGTCAAAGGCTATCCGGTATCTCCATGAGATCCGCGGTTCTGCGTTCCCAAGTGAGAAACGTGTTAAGAGCGCGTTCTTAGCATGCAAAAAACGCGTTCCCAACATTAAGAACCGTGTGATTTACTAGAATGAATGAAGAGAACTGTTGGTATTTGATTTAGGGTTTGCTTTCTTTACACAGCAGCGGAGGCGCAGTTTGGTTTCATTCTTAAAGGAGAAATCTACACTATTTATAAAGATACATCCATTGAGATTAGGGTTTAACTTATTACCCTTGATTATCCAATCTAACGGCTGTTGTGTGTCCATTAACTGCCCGTAGTTGCTCACCAACTTGTGTGTTATTGTGATACAAGAAATATTTCCCTTTCAAAACCATACGGGATCTTTAATTACATCAGTTAAGTGTCCTTAAACGTTGTTCTCCATAGATGATTGATCCAACATAAAAAAAAAAAACTATCCTAAGAATTGGATTACCCATTACTTTACAACACAAACACCTGATGTTACCCCTCCATCCTCCACCTCTCCACCTCCACCTCCACCTCCACCTCCAAGTACACAAGAACAGGAAACACTAGAACAAATGTGAGTTCATAGTGCTCGTAACAAACAAAAGAAGCAAAAGCGGTCAATGAATGAGATATATTCCTGCACTTAAGTCACATTTTCTAAATATTTATGTACTTGTCTTGTTTCTTGATTACAATATTGCAAAATTGGTAATATAACTAATATTTCTAAAAAAATATAATTCGCGCTCCCAACTCGCTTCCGGTATCTCATTTTTTGAAAATTTTACGATCCCCGCTTCCGTCCCCGCTCCCGATATCGTTCCCGTTCCTGGCTACTAAGTACTTCACCAGGGAAATCATATCACTTTGAAAGGTATATCCTCTACAACAATCCTTATAATGTTGAGTGGTAAAGCAGTCAAAAAAAAAAAAAAAAACTCATGGATTAATAGGGATACTTTTTTCCATCTCTGTTCAGCCAATAAATGACCCTATACCTTCACCAATTCAGGATGTACTCGATGTTTATCAAGATGTTTTTTCAGAACCATCCAACTTACCCTATAGCTTTTTTCCATCTCTGTTCAGTCAAAAAATACTCATGGATTAATAGGGTTGTGGAACTGTGAATGCCTTAGGGTTTCAAGTCTGTGTTATAAAGACTCGTGAACTCTGTTGTCCTTCTTCAAGAATGAATTAAAGAAAGAAGTAGCTGAGTCAGCATGGCTGCAGTGAAGTTATTGTAGATCTAAGCTTAAGTCTCTCTCAATCTCTGTGTTCGTACATGAGTCTGTTACAAAACCTTTCACTAACGATCTTCTTTGTTGTTGTATATTCTCATTCTTTTCGTTGTGAGCATCTCGCATGTGTTTCTGACCTTGGACTTTTTATTCTCACCATGACAGTTGTCCTCTTCATAAGAACGTGTTTCTTCTTACCGGCTATTTGAGTTTTTTCTTTGTGAGATCCTATCAAAATATTAAGAGTTATCTCTGTTATAAAGCTTTTCTGATCTTTTCTTCTCTTTAGATTTAGAATTATTGAAGACCATGGACCAAACTAACCTCCTAAACCGGCTTGCAATGTTAAGGTTCTCCAATGCTCCTGTATCTTAAACTTCTTAACAGAGGCTAATACACACACCCTTACTTGTAATGTTAGAATATGGGCATCCAACTCAAAACCAATTGGCAATGAGTGGAGTGGGTCATAGGATTACAATATGGGACTAATAATCTCAACATGACCCCTCACGTGTAGCCTTGTAGGGTATAACACGTGGTAAATTAAATCGGGCGACGTGGAGTAAAGGCGCGATCAAATGACTCGTCGCAAAAAGCCTTCTGCGATCCCTCACGTGTAGCCTCGTTGGGTCTAAGACTTGGCCTAGACAATAAATTGGGTGACGCAGAGTAAAGGTGCGGTCAAAAGACTCGACATAAATAGCTTGCTCTGATACCATGTTAGAATACGGGCATCCAACTAAAAACCAATTGGGAATGAGTGGAGTGGCCCATAGGATTATAAACCGCAAGATGTTAAATTTCCCAGTCAATGTGGGACTAATAATCTCAACATGTAGCCTCTTAAGGTCTAACACGAGGATATTAAATCCGGTGACGCGTATTACCGATGTGGTCAAATTACATGTAACAAATAGTCCGTTCTGACACAATATTGATGTCCATGGGCATACCTAACCTTGCAAGCGGTTGCCCAAAGCTCAAAAACCGCAGGATCTTAAACTTGTCATACGTGGGAGTGGGACTAATAATCCCAACAAGAAGAGAAAAATCTGTTAACTAAATTGTCGTTAATATTTGTTATAGGTTTAAGAGTATCTTGAATCCGTCTTTGGTCTTCCTAGTATTTAGGAACTTAAAACGTGTTTATCGGCTTAGTCAGTCGTGTATTCAAGAAATTGCAAGTATTTGCTACAAACTGGGAGTTCGTGTTCGCTGGGTTTATGAGTTTAGGGTTTTTGTAATGCCGGCTTTTACCATTGTAATATTTCAGTTCTGAAATATTCTGTTATTTCCTGTTGATTAATATCTGATCTAGTTTTCGACTCTTTTCTCTTTAGAAAGATGGGAATGCAAAGTGACAAGGTTAGGTTAAATGTTGGAGGTAAAATCTTTGAAACATCTGCAACAACACTTGCAAGTGCACGCAGAAGTACGATGTTTGGAGCTATGTTTGATGATGAATGGAATCTACAACCAAACGAAGTTAACCAAGAATACTTTATCGATCGAGACCCAGATTGTTTTTCTGTTCTTCTTAATCTTTTAAGAACAGGTGAGCTTCATGTCCCACCTCACATACCTGACAGATTATTCTACAGGGAAGCTCTTTATTATGGTCTGCTGGATCATGTAAGAACCGCAAAAATTTGCAAATTCGATTGTAACTGGTTAAAACTAAAGACTTCGGTTAGTGATCAAGCTCCTGGTCACTGGACTGCAATTAGAGCAAGTCCGGATGGTGGTTGTGCCATTGCTCATGATGGCGTTGTTCGTGTATATGATTGGATGCTTGAAGAACATGCACCATTAAATCTGGATTATCAAGAAGTTAAAGATATTTGCTGGATCGATTCAGAGAATATTGTGATCAGTAGTAGTCGCCAAGAAACTGGAGGTATTGGTCTTTTCAGTTCGTCTACAGGTGATTTGAGGCATAGATTTAAGTTTAACTTGGATGACGATGATGAGGTCAAAGGCTTCGCTGCTGGTGCTTTATGTTTTAACTCTGATGGTAAGATATTTGCTAGTTGTGGTGAAAGGAGTAATGGCGGAATCGGAGTGTGGGATCAAGTCACCGGAAAACAAATCGATTATTTTAAATCGTCGGATGGTTTTTCTTTTGATTATGCTGATAAGATTCAGTGGTTGGATGGAAGTAATTGTTTATTCGTTTCCAAGTTGTTTGCATGGACGGAAGAAGACAAGAAGCACATTAGTCTTTTGGATTTTAGAGCTAAAAGTTTAGTTTGCTCGTTTTGCCCAATTTATGATATTGTTGATGCAATTCCAGTGGACGAAAGTAATAATATTTGTGTGGTTAATGAGTATGAAGGATTGGGTTTTGTAGATTTAAGAAGTAGCTATGAAAGCGTTAGATGGAGTTTGAATTGTTATGGATCCGTGAAACCAAATCATCCTAAGTTAACATTGCATGCAGGGCAGATTTTTTGTTCCCGGGATGATGAGATATCTGTGTATTATGGTGGTCTGGATCAATGGGTTTTAACATCTAGTCTCCGAAGAGCCGAAGGTGGTTCAATTCGGGATTTCTCCATTGGTGGTGATCGGCTTTTTGCTCTTCGTAATGAGGAGAATGTGGTCGACATATGGGAGACTCCATCTGCCCCAATTGTTTGATTAATAGTGCAAAAGGATTCGGGTTCTTCAAGAGCTTCTAGTTAGAGAGCATCGATTTTGTTAATGGCAATAATCGGATTTACCTTAAAACAGTGTTTCTAATTTCCAGTTGAAGTGAAAAAATTTTTTTCTTTTCTTTTTTGATCGGTAAACCATATTTATTTTTCTTTTGAATTTGGTGTTAGCAGATGATGACTTTCTCATTACACTACGGTGGCTTAAGATTTTTTTTTTTTTTTTTTTTGTTCTCTGCTTGAACTGATGAGCTTGTGAGAGCATTCACAACTCACAAGAGAGCATTAACATTTGGCACGACCTATTTTTGGCCCGGCACACTAAGTTATCTAGTACTGCTAGCATCTTCTCAAGCTCCAACAGTCTTTCAACTAGAAGAAAAGATAGCCAAACATTACACATAACGTAACCAAGAAATGACTAGGAAGCTATTTTGTCAACTGATCTATTTCTTTTGACAACTTTGTCGATGAATTTGGATGTTTGAAAACAAAGAATTCATGACATGAACATACGATTCACAAGCTATCTAAGATGACTCTCTTCTTGATTTACCAGTTGATTTAATTGTAGATCTTCTCCTTGAACGTTTCCTTGAAGTCTTATCGTCTGACCTTTTGGTGCGGCTTCTTTCTCTTTTGCTGCCAAGCACATGATGCCTCCGCGAACCATAATTTTCCTCAGGACTGGCAATCATATCACCTGACTCTACCACAGCGAGTTCATGACTTGGACTGTCCTGGAACAAATCAATAGCATCTGATCTTCTTTTTGACTCTTTAGGAGAAGCCCTATCACTACCGATCTTCTTTGTTGTTCTGCATTCTCTTCTTTTCGCTGTGATCATCTCGCCTGTGTTTCTGACCTTGGGCTTTCTTATTCTCTTCGTGATAGTGGTCCTCTTCAGAAGAATCTGTTTCTTCTTCCCGGCTTTTTGAGTGTTTCCTTTTGCTAGAGTTGTCAGAATATTTGGAGCTGGGATCATAACGACCAGGACTTGCGGACAAATTACTATTGTCAGATTTCGTGAACTCCAGCCGTTCTTTTGAACGGTCCCTTCTTCTACTTGAGTTATCCTTCCTGTCAAATCTATCCCTGTCAGAAACGGTGACGTTCCATTTCATTTCCTTGGTCATGGGGATAATCTGCCTGCGTTCTAGAGTTACGCTCCCTCGCTCGACTTTTCTTTCTGTCTCTGTGCTTATCCAAGTAATCCTCAGAGTCTAGTAACGATCATCTTCAAAAATTTCTTCGTGTGTTCTGTGCTCATAGGAGCTTCTCCTACTTTTACTTCTACGAGGGTCTCTCTGCCTGCCTGAGTGACTGCTACATGAGGAGTTGATAGTTCTGGACCTAGATCTTATTGAACTGAACCCAGTATCACAATCTGCAAAATCAAATTAAAAACTACTTGAAAAATGACAGTAAACAGCAATGCGTATGGTTATGATTCTGAGAGTCAAGTAAACAAACACGTTCATCAGGCTATAAGGAACAAAAATATATACGGTTTTAACCAGCTGATCGAGAATACCTGTCACTCTTAGGAGTTTTCCTTTCAGGTCCTTCCAGCTTCCCCCAGCTTTCAGGTACCACGTGTTTTGTCGTATCCATTTTCATCTGAAGCGCCAAATAATAGATCAGCCATCTTTTTCACCCAGTCTATAGGAGGTGGCTTATCCCAATCAGCCCATTCATAGTCCCCACTAGGATTGCGAAAGCAATGTATGAAGTTGCAAGCTGTTCCACAGGAACAAGTCTGCCGAAGATTTGCCACAGCAGAATAGTATAAACATCCACAATTGTTTAGAATGAATGTTTATACTGTCATAAACAGTTCAAGTAATGCAACCTAGAACAAAAAAATGATACCACAGATAAACATAAAACGGAAGAGATAAAGACACAAAAAAGCAAAAATGTACCGTAAGTCTCGATCTCATATACTCCCCACAGATAGCAACCTTCCACTTAGTAACACCAACATACTCGCATGTTATCTGTTAACAGCCAGTACAAACATGATAACCAGGAACAAAATAAGCTATAATCATGGAGACAAGCATAAAACTAAGGAAACTGGTAAAGTGAAGAGAATACAGAAAAACTATATTCATGATTTAGTTTTTCAAGAAACCCAAAAAGGCTTTATAAGATAATCGGAAAAAAAAAAAAAAAAAGCTACCCCTGGTAAAGCAGAGAGTCAATAACCATGCTAACCGCACCTTTATGCCAATGGTAAAGTAGAGAGTCATTTGTTAATTGTCAGAATTCAGGGTGTAGAGGAGTTTGACCACCCGGCTGTTGGTTTCAACACCCAATGACGTCACCTAGAAAGGTATCTACTGAATGCAAACGTAACTAACAGTAACACGTAAATAATCCCGCTCGTAACGATCCCCCATTCTCTACTTTACAACTCATTCTGAGATTCTATACACAATATCCTCCCATAACAATGCAACCCACTTAGCAAGTCTCAGCTAGATAAATCCAAACAACTGAATATGAGTTATAATTAAGTCTGTGCCACAAATTTTCCAAATAGCTAGCATACAAATGTTTGACAAGAAAACATTTATCTAGCGGTGAAGAAATAAGTACCTGTTTGCTGGCAAAATAACGACCATTTAGAGAGCGATAAGCAAGGATGGCCGATTCTAGAGACTTATAGTTCATTAAAAGTTAGGATCAAACTTAAGATTTGAACATGAAAGAAAAAAAAAATGGACCTTAGCAATAGCACGGAATATTTTAGACCCAGATTTGCTTAAATAGTAAAAACCCTAATAACCTTTCGGAAAGTTCTCAGTTAATAATATCTTAACGTAAAGTTAATATAGAAAGCAACCTTGAAGTTCACAATTTCCCCAAACTTCAAGAATGTACATCTTCATAAAACTCTTCAAAACAGCGTTCAACCTCTTCATCAGTTTGCTGGGAGTTAAAAAGGAACCAAATATTTAGACATAAAATATATGCAAATAAACATGACAAAAGTTGGAAATTGTCAGGTCAAATATATCGATAGACCAGGTCAAACTCTAGAAATTTTCAAGCTTAGAAAATTGAAAACCGCAATATCATGTGTTCACCTTAAGAATTTCAATCATGCATAATTAAAATAATATAATGCATCCAGCAATATAAATTGGACACCTTGGATTGTGATCGTAGTTTGAACATATTTAATTGAAGAGATGAAATTAGTTTCGATAGGGAAAGAAGGAAGAGAACACTTAGTTGAGCTTCTATAAAACAACATTGTCAATAAGTAAGGTGCCAGTGAACAGTGAATGGAATTGCAGGCCGTAATTACAATTTCATTACATGGCCTAGATATGAATCCAGTGATCAAAATTTACTAGTTAGTTAACTAATTGGACTATCTCATCTCCATACCACTAATTCCACATAAGAGACTCTTTAAGACAGTATTTGACACTAAAGCTTCTTATTGTTTCTCCACTATAATATGTATGGAGCTGACAACAACAGAATTAAATACAGTTATCGAATGCCATCTAAATCATGTCTACAGATGAGAAGAATACCTCCATCGCCCAGGAAACAGAGAATTCCGAAGAGTAGATTAACTAGAAGTTGTAAGGAGGTAAAAGACAAAAAAAAGGGGAGATCTTAACTCCTAAACTCGTGCGGTATAAAAAGTGCCCCATATAAAACAAAAATTATAAGATAAATCTGACATAATTATAGATAAAAGTGCCCCATAATTATAGTAATTGAAAGAAAAAAAAACTGACATATAACAACAAAATATGAGTATATATTTCATAAGATCAGCAACCAATATAGGTTTTACATAGGATACAGAACTTCTATAAATCTTTTATCTCCATCCTCAAACAAGACCAAAACGTGGATTCTCCGCTGAAGTGAACCTTGAGATGGATTTCTGATGATTAAGTCAAAGAAAAGAACAAATTCGCAATAAAAGATGCCTAATAATATTAATTGCAACAGACATTACATAATACAGTATATATTATTAAGAAAAGTATTCTCATTATTAGAACCCTAATGAACCTATAATAGTCTCAGTCACTATGAGCATCTGCTCCTGCTTACAACAACAAATTTTAGAAGGGAATTTAAGGGTGTTCAAATAGTAACATCGGTGCAATAGTTATAGGATTCTTGCTCTTTCACCTTTTATTTTTCTGTTTGGCTAGTAGGTTTAGTAGAATTTCACCTAAATCAATGAATTGTGACAAAGACATCTAAAACTTAGGATAACTAACATGCAAATATCTTTCTTTATATAAGTTAAGAAGTTACTAATTAAATCATAGTAAAATTAGAGAATGTGTACAGTCTGTAGACTCATTTATGTTATGATTATAAACTTTAATGGTCTGTATAATCCTTTATGTTACAATTTAAACTATTCGGAATAGACGCTTATCGTAAAAAGATGACTCTACAGGACTTTAACACCAAGCGTCTGCTTCTTGTTCTTTTCCATTATCCTCTCTTTCAATTAGGAACAAAAGACTCCTAAGAGAAAAATAAGCATAAGTTTGACTCAGATAGCACCTAGACCCAGCACAAGGTTAAATATCAAAAGTTTCCAAGACTGTATAATTAAATGATGCATGTAAGGATGTGCTACCTTAGAGCAATAAAAGGTGGAAACAGTGACAACTTTCTCACATAACATATAAATAGTTTCTCTGAACTGGTAAGGAAATCAATATAATTAGAACATAATACTGACCTCAAGCCCCTCATCTTGCTCCCAAGCAAGGCCAGGTCCATTGTACATGTTCTTAATAAGCAGAGTGCATGACTTATCAGGGTAATAATGAACTCTGCTACAACGTGATCCAAAACGACAGGCAACAGTTTTGATATGGAAAGGACAATTAGCTTTTTCCTATGACAAAATAAAACAAGGAAATATCAACTAATAGCACTACATGTGGGATCACAAAAATAGATATACTTGGGCAGTTGGAAAATAATCATATAAACATGCTCAACAGGTGCATAGTCCTTACTCCCGAACAACTAAAATAAAACAAAAGGAAAGTCATTATTATTCAAATTGAGATAATAGAATTGAAATGCATACTTGTTCGGTTCCAAAGTTTGGTGTCTCCTGAGCAACACTGTCAAAAACACCTTGTGAAGACACGCCTGCTGAATTCTTGTAGGAGGCAAAACTTCAGACTGTGGAGGAAGTGGGTCTAATGTAGGTCTTTCCTTATCCTGTCAAGAGTTATAATAACAGCTTAATTTTGGTAAAAATTTGAAGCACACAAGGAAGTTTGAAACTTAGAATATCATCAATACCTCAATCACTAGTTGTTGTTGATCATTATTTTTCTTAGGAACCCTGACCGTTTTCTTCTTAACAATTATTTTGTTTCCTTGCCAGATAATCTCTGCAGGCCCTTCCTCTACATACTCCCAACCGTCATCTTCACTCAACTCATCATTTTCAACCTGCAAGAAGTTTCCAGTAAGAAATCAACTACACATTTTCAGTTACAAACAAAAGAACAGAACAAGATAAAAGAATTAAACTAGTATACACTTAAGAAGTAGGGAGATACAAACCTGTCTTAACTTATCCTCTTCTTCTTCTCGAATCCTTCGTTGTTCTTCCTCTTCAGCCATTTTAGCAGCTTTTTCAAGCCACAACTTCTCACGTTCTTCAAACTCTTTCCTCTGTCTCTCCATTAACTCAGCTTCTTCTTTCTCTTTTAACTCGAGCTTACAGTGTTCTTTAACATCATTCAATCTAGCTTCTTCTTCTTCCTTTTCTTTCACAGCTATCTCTTTTCTAATCTGCTTCCTCTTCAACTTCTTCAACATTTTTCTCTTTTCTTTTCTACACAAATTCACATTCTTAACAAGCGTTTCTTCCAGTCTTTCTTCTTCTTCTTCAGCCATGATCACCTCCAACGACATAATATGTAACTGAAATGTCAATCCAATGGAAACTTCAGCACACATACTCAGATCATAATCAATAAATTTCATATACAATTGAGAAGCAAAAATTCTATGAGCATAGCTTTGTTTTTCTTAAATTTTCAGAAAGATTCTCTCAGAGACATTTTCACAAACTGATTAAGGGCATTCTAATATGAAACCTAAATTCCTAAATTAATGACTAATAATTTATAGATAATCTCTAATACCCAAATTAAGGATGTACCTGATGATGTTTATGTCAATCCACGCGTCTATCTTCTTCTTCTTCTTGTATGCATCTCGACCTCTACTTCTGGGGAATCGAATCACAGTGAGGTATGATTGATGATTCAATTGATAAAACCCTGACATTCACCCCTAAATCCTGTAATTCGTATGAAATGATGACTGGGTTTTGGTCGAAATCACTTGTTTTATAGGGTTTATGTTTTGGGTGTATGAAATCTAGACAAAGAGTTCGGGAATTTTTAAAAGAAAAGAGGAATAATAGCGGCTGCGAAAATTTGCCGCGATAATATAAAAATAACGGCCCGATGGATTGGGCTTAGGAAACAAAGCTTGGCCCACTTGGTGCGGTTGACCTACTGGTTCTCGGTAAGTCGAGTTTCGTGCAAGCTGTCTAACGAGTGTTCACGTGATATTTCTATTTCATCATTTCGGTTCAAGCTTATATACATAATTTGTGCAGAGTTGCGGTTTTTTTTTCTTAAGAAATCGGTGTTAGCGAGTTTCGAACATAGGTCACTGGTATTACCACCCAATGACTTTATCATTGTACACTAAAGTGACTAGCTATGCAGAGTTGCATTTTCGAAAAGAGAGTGTAGGTGAATGACTAATTTGTAGCCTGTTTGAATAGCATTTTAGAAATTACTTTCCGACATTTTGGACCAAAAATGTCAAGAATTTAGTTTCGGAACACAAATTCACCATGGCTTTTAAAAGGAAAAAAAAAAGTTATACTTTTTTCGTAATTTCAATTTTTTTTTGCTTTTGAATTTTCTGAGACCGACAACACATTTGTTTTGCTTCAAGTTGTTACGTTGCTTACATTAATTATACAAGTTGAGTGCACATGCGTTGTACATCGGCAAACCTTAGTTTTTCATATGTATTTTCTATTTTCGCAAAAATATGATGCTCTGAAACAAAAATCATTGTAACATACAAATCTCGGATATAAATATTCTGGGTCCAAAGATTTTGCAGGAGGCGTGTATATGGTGGCTTGAACAGGTTTCCGCATACACTTTTGTTGATGCATACCTTATTATTTTCTCAAACATTATGGCCTTTCTCCTCTTTCTGTATATAATAACTCGGGTTCCCCATCTCTTTGACTGATTCCTTGAGTAAGCATTTGGACTGGATTACTTGAGAAGGATCAATAGTTCCACCTGCAGGTCTAGGGTAAGAATGCAAGATATACATCATTGCTATACTGGTGGTACCATTGATAATACTGCAACCTGATTTTATAAAACAAATAAGATGGACACCAACAGTTACATAAACAGTGAAATTAAGAACACAGACATTTACAAAGCATAATCTGAAGGATATTTGAAGTTAAGTATCGAGGCAGGTATATTTCACAATTGGTTCCATGACTTGCATTGTTTGCCTAATGAAAAATTATGTCTGAACAAAGAAACGACGACCACCAGATAATGGCATTTCTTGCGAAGGGTTCATCGTCTGATAAACGCGGCCTCCCTATCAATTTTGCTAGACATGGCAGCCCCACTACTTGCACCTAACTACATACTAAAGTGCTAGACACAATCCTGAATGCTCTAAGAGAATCAAGCCTATGAAATTTCACAACTCAATGTAAGAACCCCAAAATAAATTCCCAACCATCCTAAGCGGTTGCAAAGAAAGATAGAGATATCACTTGGTTTCTTAAGCGGCTATGCCTTCACACTTCTTGTGGATATCACTGACCTAACTACACACATAGATAAAACTATAGTAATACAAAAGATAAAATAGCAGTTACCCACATAAGCATAAAAAGCTCCAATGAATCTAAACTTTGCTAAGGTTCCTTTTGTATAAATCCTACTCACACACTATTGCAGTTTGGACTTCGGATCTGTTCAAAATTAATCCCCTAATTTTATTAATAATTGAACTGAACTGCAGAATCAATGAGAATACCTTCAATTAAAATAAAACTCATAGAATTAATAGAATCCACACAACAATACAAACTATAATTAGATCAAATCAATACCATAAAACAACATTTAAACAAACCAAAAAAATACTGGGCATTGCCATATCAGAAAGATTGATTATAAGATTTAAAAAAAAAAAAAAAAACCTTGACTTAATCAGATTTATACATGCCATCATTGAATAACAAACACATCGAAACCATTGATAAGCATAAATCAAATGAAACCCCTAAAATTTGTGAGAACCTAAATTCTGATTACTAGAAAAACGATTTTGATGGGAGGAAATGCACATACCTAATCGAAGAATAGAAAAAAAAAATCGATTCAGCGGTTGAGCAGAGAGTCAGAGAGAATCGGGGGAGAAGAAGACTAATAACCGAAGAGAAATAACGGAAGGTGATGTTCTATAAAAGCTTAGTTGGATTGGACTGATGTAGTTGGATATGGACCGATCTAACGGGCGCATACTAAAAAGAGCGGGTTGGGCCGAATAATGCATCAGCGTACCAAAAATAACGTCGCGAAACTTGAAAAATAGCTAGTGTTTTAAGTAATGGTTGTTGGCATTAAAGAGGGGGGGAGATATCTGTTTAGAGTGTTAATGGGTTTAAATTGTAAGGTATGTGTCGTATGTTAGAATGGGGTCTTCACGTCCTCAAATTTAGGCATTTGTTAGAGTTTAGGATTTAGATTAGTGTGTATACTGTTTACCTCAAGATAACCATTAGGCAGTTAATTCCTACGTGTAGAAGGAAGTTATGAATTGAAGTTGTAATATCTCTGGCTTATATATTTTGGCATGAATGAATGAAAACTCAGAGAATGTTTATGTTAAAAGATTGTTAGTCTTTCTAACAAAGGTATTAGTGTCCCTTTAACGATATTAGAGGTCAGGCGTCCCTTTAACGATACGCAACCCTTTTTTCTATCAATACATTAACAAAATAGGTAGAAAGAAGGTCCAAGTCTCTGTTGATTCTGCTTCATCATCTTCCAACAGGCCATCAACAAGATCTACTAAGAAAGAACGTAACAACTGGTATCCAGAGCCAGCAATGGAGGACAATAATAGGTTACAAAAATAGGAGGATGAAGTTAAAAAAATAACAACACAGCAAGAAAATATTATCAAGAGCATGAAAACACAACAAGAAGATGCGCTCAAGATCATGAAAGGATTTTTTGAAGCCTTTAATTCTCGTCTAGATAAACCCATGGACAAGGAAGGTATGGAAGGTGATGATGAATCTAATAGTGTTAACCGTAATGTAAGTAAAGGTTCCACACATAACTCTAAGAATTCTTCTGCTGCAAAGTTAAAATTTCCTGAATTTAATGGTACTGTAGATCCAACAAGTTGGATTTGTAGGGCGAAACAATTTTTCGATCTTCACCAAACTCCTGAAGAAGAAAAAGTTCCAATAGTCTCTTTCAATTTGCAAGATGATGCTCAACTATGGTTTCCAATACAAAAACAAGGAACTCTTGTTATTACATGGGAGGATTTGAAGAACTGTGCTCTTAGCAGGTATGGTGCGACTCAGTACCAAGATTTTTTCGGTGATTTAACCAAGTTGGAACAAACTGGTTCTGTAAGAGAGTATCAACTCTAGTTTGAGATTACTAATTAGGGCTGGGAAGTTATCACAATCTCAACAGGTAGGCTGTTTTATAAGTGGTTTAAAAGAAAGTATTAGAACAGATGTTCAAGCTTGTAAGCCAGAATTTTTGTCCGCTGCGATTGGTTTGGCCAGATTATATGAATCTCGGAATGATCAAGCCCAATCAATATTAAGGAATATTGAAAGTTCTCCACAAAATCATAACTCCACTGCCCCTGTGATTAAGAAACTCTTACCAATCGATCTGAAGGAACGCCGTGACAAAGGATTATGTTTTAATTGTGATGAGAAGTTTAGACCGGGTCACCGTTGCAAGAATCTATTTTTCATCGAAGGTATTTATGAGGATAAAGATGATTGTACCTCATATACAGGTTTTTGTGGGTGAAAATCGTTTCTGGCCATTTTTTTGTAAATTCGGGTGTGTGGATGAGAAACGAATCTAAACCTAAACAATATCTTGCTGCAGGAGTACTTTTGGTTCGAGAGATCAATCTATACAATCGGCCTAAACCAAGAAATGGACGTTCCAGGCTTGCTTCGGTCACAAAGTGAATGAGAAGGGTTGGTCTTAGGGAGGGAAGCGAAAAGAGTGTTGAGACTAGAATCGTTGATTCTGAATGTGTGGGTTTGTTTTATGACTTGTATCGGAAGTAGAACTGATTAGCAGAATGGAAAGCTACCAGGTGATTTCTAGATATTGTATTGTTGCCGACCAAAACTTGTTGTTTGGTGAAAATAGGTCAAGCCTATTTATACATGTCATATTGAAACGTACCCTGGTCTCGCAGGAAGTGGAAACGATTGAGTAGCGGAAGAATAGAGTAACGTGTAACCGTCAGACGTTATGCTTCCATGATGAGGGAAGTGAATCCGTGTAACCGTTAGTCATTACGCTTCCATGATGAAGGAAATGAATTGTTTACACTATTACTTTTCACCACCACTAATTGTCCTACTTCATGACACTTTCTTGCAACGGGCGCATTGCACGCCGCAGTTAAACCGCAAGACCAATACCCCGATGAGTATCCCTCGGTTTGTGATATGTTTGATGTCTCGAGTGTTTTCTTGGAAAATGTGTAGCAGGTTGCTATGTGTGGCAAGTCAAAGTCAAGAGACTTTTCCATAGGAAAATAACATGTGATGCTATTAGGCTTGCCTTGGTCGGCCGCCTAAAACTTGCCAAAAGTCCGTCAGTTTGGTGGCGAACTTGAATGGCTGAGATTACATCTCATGAGAAAGGGTAGTCGTTGATTATGGCCACATCTTTGTTGTGTAACAAAGAGTACGCCATTAGCATAGTGTCGCTTTGGCATATCCGTGGTGTAGCGGGTTGCCTGGTCTTGCTGCAAGTCCGTCGATTCGATGGCGAACTTGGATGGCTGAGATTGTATCTCATGAGGAAGAGTGGTCATTGATTATGGCCACATATTTGTTGTGTAACAAAGTGGCGCCATTAGCATAGTGGCGCTGGCGTGGCTGGTGGCGTAGCAAGTTGCTTGGGACTTGCCGCAAGTCCGTCGATTCGATGGCGAACTTGGATGGCTGAAATTGCATCTCATGAGGAAGAGTGGCCATCGATTATGGCAGCATCTTGTTGTATAGCGAAGTGGCGCCATTGGCATAGTAGCGCCAGTGGATCCATGGCATAGCGGCATGCCAGTAGCGTGGCATAGTGGCATACTAGTAGTCGTGGCATGACGCATGCCAGTGGCGTTGTGCCATGGCCAAGCCTGTGGCGTTGTAGCATGGCCAAAGCTAGGATTTGGCGTCGTGGTAAGAATTAGGGCTTGGCGGCGTGGCCAAGGATAGGTTTTGGCGTCGTGGTAAGAATTAGGGCTTGGCGGGCGTGGGCAAGGTAGGTTTTGGCATCGTGGTAAGAATTAGGGCTTGGCGGCGTGGCCAAGGCTAGGTTTTGGCGTCGTGGTAAGAATTAGGGTTTGGCGGCGTGGCCAAGGCTAAAGTGGCATGCTACCACGGCAGAGTGGCATGTTGGCATGCCGATCAATATGTTGTTGTAGTAAGGCGCGTTTGGCTTTCCAGTTTGTATGGTGGCGCAGCAGGGTGCGTTTGGCCTTTAATGTATAGTGGCAAGTTTGGAGCGACTTGATTGGCCGAGGAAAGGGGCCGGCCAAACATAAGGCGCGACTACACTTCTGGTGAAAGTGTGGCGGCTTTAGAGCGACCTGATTGGTCGATTAAAAGAGGGCCGGCTAAGCATGGGCGTGGCTACACTTCTGGTGATAGTGTGGCGGCTTTAGAGCGACCTGATTGCTCGATGGGAAGTGGGTCCTGTGAGTATGGGCCCAGCCATAACTTATGTGCACGTGGCTAATTTGAGGCGACACGATTGGTCGAGAGAAATAGGGCCGGTTTAGGAAGGGGCGTGGCCAATGGCAAGTGGTGCCAGTTGGCCGAAGGCATGGCCACACCTCCATTTGCTGTTGCGGCTCCCTGTTTTCTGATTCTGGGCAAGGTTTTGCACCTGCTAATCCATGGAAGATTGATTACCTAGTTACTTTAGGCTTAATTTCGACAAGCAAGGTCGATATATAGCGGCGAGTATGCAAAACCTAACTTACGCAAGTTAGTCGGGCAATTGATTGAACTCTATGTGTTGACACATAGTTCTTTTTTGAGTTCATTGCTAGAGAGCTGCATGCTTTTCTGATTGAATACCTTATGCAAAGACCTTATCCTTGATATTTGGACATTCGTGTTACTCTGCTGCGAGCGAAGACAAATCGTCTTGCCATATCAACATTAAGGGTTCAGTCGGAGAACATAGCATAGAAGGCATTCAAAGGAACTTATATTAAGTGAATATAGGCAGGCGCCAAATTTGAGAAAATACGGGATGGTTGCTACATTCGCGGTCTGGATAAATTTCATGTAAGTATATTGAACGGCTCAATAAATATGCCGGTGGAGAGGTAGCACTCACGGCACCGTTTCCTCTTACGAGGTGACGTCACATCGATGCAAGGTTTTTACGATTTCAACCCTAAGCTAAAAACCACCATCAACATGAAGTCCCCTGCTTAGCACGTAACAGTGGCATTGTTACGGGGTAAGCATGATATGGTGACAGACAATAGTAAAATCAAAAGGGAAAGACGTGAAGAAATTGCCGAGGAAATTCAACCAACCTTTAGCGGAAGGCATGAGGAATCCGTGATCTCTGTGTTGGCGGCTCTACGTAATTCTTTCTTGGCCATAGGGCATTGGCGTCGGCGCTGAAACTTCGGATATTGATCGGCAGAGGTGACATTGTAACTTGGCCCACGGAACGGGCACTGGTTGGATAGGAAAGGTAGAGGGCGCTGCTTTGTATGGCCAAGATGGCGCCTATTTGGCTAGGTCCGTGGAATGGTGGAAACAGCACTTTGAACATTGACTATCAAACAGTGAAGATGGAGCAGGCGTTTTTAGCAAAATGGGGGCGGAGATAGTGCGGCTTTGATTACGAGTGCTGGAGTCATGGCGTTACTTGCTAGGGCTGTGGAGCGGGCAGAGATAGTGCTGCTTGTCTGGTGGAGCACGCGGAGATTGGGTTTGCTTCGAGCGGTGAAGGCGCGCTCTTTTGGCTATCTGACCGTTTTCTCCGTTCTACATTAGGGTTTCGACGAGAGACTTCACTGGTTGAGGCTGATTTTTGGCCGCCGTGTAAACTCATTGTGTTTGCTCAACATCCGTTTCTCTTTAGGGTTTCTGCAGTATATATGCTGGTGCAATTAGGTTATCTTTCTTAGTTCAAGACAAAACTTTCTCTGTTGAATCCATCACTACACAATTTTAAGGGATTTGCAACCCAGTTTTGCAACGGCATTAATGTCGTTGCGAAATTTCTGTTGCTAATCCCCGTTGCTAATTTTTCGTAACGGAGAATATCTGTTACGAATTCAGCAACCGCGCCTATAAGGTTGCGAATAGCAACCGCTATGGGTTCAAACGTGCGAAGTACGTGTGTGGTCGGGAACACTAGGACTGATAATTACGCCCAAGTCAAACTCCGATCAAGTATGCTTCTTTTTGTTTCCACCCTTCAGCCTAAGTAAACCTATATCTTCCTTATCGAGAAGAACTCCATCTTATTTTTCTCTTCAACACTCTCTCATCCCCTCTCCATCTCTGAACTTTCATCTCCTCTCCATCTCCGTGTGAAGAACTTCATCTCTAAAACCATTGAAATCAACATCCAGGTATAATCGTTTGTGTCATCCTTTCCTTTCAGTTTATAGGGTTCAGAGATTATGATTTCTAGGGTTTCTGTTGTGAATACATTTTTTTTCAGTTTATAGATTTAAGTTTAATTTTGTCGATTTATAGGGTTCATTTAAGTTTACTGATTTAGGGTTTCGTCTGTTAATCTGCTATTTTCGATTTTAGGGATTTTGATTTCAGTTTATCGATTTAGGGTTTCATTTGTGAATCTGTTTTTTTTTTCGATTTCAGTTTTCCTATTTCTTCTTCTCTCTTTCGTCTTGTTTGTATACGATTCTAGAGCAATGGGTCCTCGTAATATGTTCTTTACATACAATTTTAGATATTAATTGTATTTCTACTTTATGTTACAGCTAATGGTGAGTATCATCTTTTGAGAATGGGATCAATAATAACTTCCAGTAAGTGAGATTTTCTTCTTTCATTTTCACTACGTTACAACATTAAAGACTTTGGAGTGATTTTTTTTTGTGGTTGCTTACACTGATTTGGTTATCTTTTACTTACAGAAATTGAACCCCCTTTTTCTGTAAAAAGGGGGTTCAATTCAAGATTAAGTAGTTGAGAGTTTGGTTTCAGGGTTCACGGGGGAAGAATAAATTGTTCACAAGAAAGTGTTGGATTATCTCAACTGTAATTGCTGGCTTTGTCTTAAAATCTAAGGGTATACAATATAAGTGTTGGAACAAAGGATTGCAAGATATGGGTCATTCATCTACAATTTGGGATCAAAGAGCAGCAATTGAGGTTACAAAAGATTGGAATGAGATCGATCAAGTCGTGCTTCGATCGCCTCGAGCAGCTTTGGCTAGGGTGAGATCCTTTTTCTGTGTGTTGTTACATGTTTCAATTGAATTTGATTGAAAAATTTTGCTAATTTTGTTATTTGGTGAAATTTGTGGATTGTGGTGTTGTATTAATGGATGATTGTTTGTGGAATTTGTTCAGATTAGCTTATATGTAGGACAAGTTACGTCGTGGAGGAATGACAAAGGGGAAGAACTCTTGTTTACAAGTAGTAAGGTGTGGTGTTTTGAACTTTCTCTTGAGTGATCGTGTATGAATTTTATGATGTATGCTATTGGGTTCTATAGAATGTAGTTAGTGCTCGTTAGTGTTTGGATTTCCATATCCAGACGATGTTCTTATTGTGACAATGGATATATTGTAAGATAATGATTTTCATATTTGTTGTGAAATTGTGATTACTTGACGGAAAATATTATACATCAATTAGGATCTCATGGAAAGTGACATTTGGGATTGACTTAATGATTGCTTGTCTAAAATTTGTGTGTTGTGATATTATATCTTGCTTGAAAAATCTGTAAATGTCTAGTTAGCTTTCTGTTATGGGCGGTTTACGTTTCTTAATCACATATAGTTGCCAACCGGTAGAGAATTTAATGCAACACTGAATGTTTCGTGAATGAACGAGTTGTTTTGAGATTTTATTTTTATCTTTTTATTTTTATCGTTGTTTTCGGTTAGGGGGTGACTGATTCTTTTAATTTATTTATTGTCTTTTCTTATTCGTTTATTTGAAGGCCATCTTAAAGGCTCCTAAAGGAATGCAAGGAGGAATTCCTATATGTTTCCCACAGGTATAACCATCTGTCCCTATATTTCTCAAGTGGTATCCAATGCTTTTTAATCTATTCAAAGATGAACATCTTAATGCCCAAGTTGATCCGTTTTTTATGACTATATTTCAACTACTTTGAAGTTTGGAAGTTGTGGGTTGCTGGAGAAAAATGGGTTCGCTAGGAGTAAAATTTGGACCATTGATGACAATCCTCCTCCTCTTCCCACCAACGACTCAACTGGTAAAGCTTTTGCTGATTTGCTTCTTAAACCATCCGAAGAGGATTTGAAAAGCTGGCTTCATAGGTATGACGTTGGATATTTTACAAACCTCTGACTTATGGCATATATCCTTTGCTTAAACTTGAACTAATAGCACCCCAATTTTTTTTCATTTTATATTGTTCGAGTCATTGGTTATCAGCGATGGTTATGTGCTAATACTTTATACCGACCTTAACATGTTTGTTCACACTACTTGTTCAGTAGGAGAAGAAACAGAATGTGGAAGTCTAAAGTCCACAGAGGAAATAATGTCGTATATTCATTGCATATAGCTAATACAGTGCCCACTGGCTAGAGAAAAAGGGCCTCTGCTCAATGTCTCTTTTAATTTTTTTATAATTAATATCTTTTTTTGCGCTGTAGTAAATAGCTGTGTTTCAAAAACTGTTACATATAGCAGTTTAAGCTGATCTTCTCCATGGTATTTTTTCAACTGATGGTCTATCTGTCTATGAGTTAGTATGTGCCTATGAGCCTAGATATCGTCTCGGCTTTTAAATATGATGAGTTATGGTGCCTTCTTAACTTTGATAGTTCAATTTCAATATTACAGTCTTCATCAGGAGGATCCATCACCTCTTTCCATGCGGTTCAATTTAAGTCTTCATGGAAAATTCTAGGGGTACCTAGCACTTTCTAAATCAGCAAAAGCCATGTCCTGTGCTGTCTGGGAACTCATAAATTCTGCACCGGCCTGCGAATTTCCATTCAATTTGTACTCCTTCAACTTGATGTAGATACACTCACAACAGTAGTGGTTTCTGAATGTTCAACAACTACTCTGAAACGAAGGTAAACAAACTTCTTTCAAATCTATATCCATCTTCTGTTTGAATCAAAATTTGAATTTGTTTATGTTTTTGTTTGGGATGCAAACAGGGTGCTTCAGGAGTTGGGATTGGAAATTTTCAAGAAATTGGACCTCTAGACAACTTCTTAAACCCAATGAATTCAACTTGGTTGAAGAAAGCTGATCTCTTATTTGTAGTAAGTCCATCATTTCCAAGAGTATGCAAATTTGATTTCAGAGTGCTTTCTTTTTGGAATTTTGATTAGTTTTTGTAGTATGTCACAGCTCGATAAGGTTACTCTCTCTTCTCTTTTTGGAATGAAATCTTCTAAGAGCATATGCAAGAAATATAGCTTGGCAGCATTTTACCCTCCTTCATTTGATACAGTGCGGTATTTTGTGCAGCGTAATTGTATTATACTGGCAATTTCGCCAGCCAATCAAGATCTCGTTACGTCCGCTGCAATTAAGATCTCTCGGGAAGTATACCTAAAGGTTAGATTGCATAACTATTGTCCTTTGGTCAGCACCACGATGATTCTAATTACCCCTCAAGTACCATTTTCACAAGTCTCATTGTGTCTTTGTAAATAATTGTGGTTTTTTTCTTTATAAATATAGTCCACAGTTTAGAGAACTTCAGCAACTCTAACATATTGTTTACAGAGTTTTGTATGCGATGCATTAAAAACACAAAGCACACTCTACGGGAAATGATATCCCATTATTTATCTCTCAAACTTCTACGGAAAAAGTGCGATCAAATCGGACACTTTGGCGGATCTTGCGTAAGCCTTTTTGTAGACTTTGTTCTTGATTATCAAGTTTATTTTTTTCTTACTTTTTAACACTTTGGTATAGTGATGATATGCGAGATTCATCTCACGAGGGGATGTTTGCTTCAAAGAATCGACACCATCACAAAAGGAGATCGTCCTACCATTATTGATACATGTATACTCATTGGGTTTGGGACTTTGGAGACTAGGACATAGCTTCAAAATAACAATTTCGGAACTTAAATCCAGCTCAAGTTGACCCAAAATAATAATTGAGTTTCTTAATTATTCAAAGGGCTGCATGGCAAATATCACATGTGTTTTACGGGTAGAAGTATCACATATGTTTTCTTCATCCATTGCCTTTCATTTCTTCTTCTTTGCAAGTTCGATACAAGTATGAATCAGTTGGTTCAAATGTGGAAAAATAACAAGTTAAATAGTTGGTGAATGGGAATTATTTCTCTTTTGTCTAGTGCATAATCTTCACTTTTCTATATAATTTTTTTTTTTTTTTGACATTTTGTAATTGCCTAACTATGTTCTTTAGGGTAAAGCAGCTTCTATCGGTATCCACCATGCTCCCCACTAACAAAAACGAAGATTTGGTATGTGAAGTGCAGTACCTTATTCTATTCTGTATAATGTTGGCGTAATCTTCAGTTTTCTATATAGTCGTTCAATAAACTTAGATTGGGAGGTATTTTAAAGATAAGGTCTTGATGTTGGATTCCCTCGGCCGCCCCCCACCTTGTTAAAAACACCTTAGATTCTGTTATATATACTGATGGGTGTTCACCCATTACTAGATGGGATGAGCTGAACAATTCTTGCTGGGCAGAATTTTTTTTTTTTTTTTTTTTTTTTTTATTTAATCTGCTCTTTCATTGTTATTTTGCAAGGTTGAATTGTTCATTGTGTCAATGAATTAACTGTTCTTTTATTATATTTATCTATTTAGGGTGCCGGTTATTTTTGGGTTGAACACACTCAATGGAACAGAATGTTACACGTGATCATTCAGAAAGGCGGTGCCTTGGGATCTCAAAAGTTACTGTCATTTGTTATTCGTTGCACGTCGACAAAACTATGCCATTTATGGTTGGGATTCTTGGGAACTTGGTACAAACCCCCCCTCTCTCTCCCACTATGATTCCTCAATTGTAAGAAAACTCGACTGAAGTTGGAAATGAGATCAGAAATTAGGGTTGGAGAAGAAAGCAGCAGCCATTAGGTCCCTTAGCAACTGCAAGATTTGTAAGTTTATGTAATATCTCCTTATAGTGATTTAAGTTAGAAGAACCTAGGAATTTCGTAACTTTACATGAACTGAACTTAGGAATGAATGTATGTTGCATCACTAGTTTAAGTTAGAAGATGTGTACACTAGTTTTTTTGTGATACTTAGAACACATTTGTATCAAATACTTACTTTTTGTTACAATCAATTGAAGAAACCATTTTCATAATTTGATACAATTTTTTATGTTGAATGAATGAATGAATGTATGTTGAATGAATGAATGAATGTATTTGTGGAAATGATGAATGTGGGGAACTAGGTAACTGCAAGGGGGGAAATATTGGGGGAAATGGATTTTGACCAGGTCAATGAAGACTTGACCTTTTTTTTATGTTGCAAAATATTAGCAACGTCCTTAATCTGTTGCTAAGTTAGAACCAGAACCAGTAAATTAGAACCAGAACCAATAATATTTTAGTCCCGAGTAGGGGTATTCCTGTAATTAGAAACAGGTTAGCAACGACAGACCTTGGTTGCGAATAAACTGGGTCGCAACGGCGCAGTACGTTGCGAATCTCTGTTGCTGACCAAGAGTCGCAACAGAGCTTACGCCGTTGCGAAAAAATGCAACACCGTGTTTTGAAACGTCACCCTGCCGTTGCGAATCCCTAAAAATGGTGTAGTGCATATTTCCTTCCTCGTGTCGAGCATAAGTGAATCATCTTCGAGTCTGATAGATTCTTCGGTCAAACGCAGACGACCTGATTTTGGCGACAACTCCCCTTTCCGGATCATCCGAGTTAAGATCATACCGGTATGTTTTTCATTGACCAATAGATATTTGTTCGTTACCACCAGTGAGTGAGAAAAAGTTTCTTTTGTACAGAGATATCCATCTGGAACATTTGTTACCGTTGTCGATGATGATAATCTGACGCCCCCCTTTCTTCGAATCCGAGCACACCGACCGCTGCAGATCTGGAAAATGTTGATTTGGGTATCTCTTGCCATGAATATCCCAATGCAGGTTTGTCATTCGAAATCCGCATGAAGTTTTTATCTTCTAGCTACCGAAGCGTTGGTAAATTCCTAGTGCAAAAGGAATTCGTGACTCTGTATACGAAAATATGGAGAAGATATGGCCATATTGCCACCAGGAACGTGGTGAAGCATTCCTCGTCTGCTTTGGTTACCACAGTGAACTGTCTCCTGCCTATGATTATTGAAATGGAAGGCACATCCATCCGCGACGTCACAAAATCAACTATTGGAAGGTGGGAAAACATGGTGTCTACACCTTGAATCCCCTTGAGTTTAACGTAAGTTGGCTGCGGCATCGCCTTGACATTGTGAAGGTTTACTGAGCCGGTATTCTTGCCAACATCGTTCACCTTACAAAAGTCATTTTGGAAGAGGATAAGGCTCACGTCCAGTGGAATCCCAAAAGGTGGAAAAGGCTATCCAGGACTTGAAGAGTAGGAGACTAAAGATATCAAAACCGGTTGAAGATGATGCTTTCAAGGAATAAAATCTATTGGACTGGCTTTTCTGAGTTATGTAGTTGTGAGACGCCTGGTTTTCTTTCTGGTCTCGAACATATGTATTTTTTTTGTATTGGTTTTGGAGAAATAAGATAATTTTCATTAATATGCTTTGACTAAATGAAATTTGATAAGCTGGGATGTGAAGGAAACGAGAAAAATGCAGCTAGCCGTGCTGAGACGGCGAGAGGTGGGGTAAGGGTTAGGCGTAGTATTCCTTGAGCCATTTTCCATCGATGATTGTTTCAAGTTTGCCTCCATCTTCCTTAATGACCTTGTAGTATCCACTACTCTACGCTTTGGTGACCACATAAGGCCCTTCCCATTTTGGGGAGAATTTTGGTGCTGACATGTCTTGTTGGATGTGTTTGGCGGTTTTCAACACCAGATCCCCTACTTGAAAAACTCGAGGTTTCACAGCTTTGTCGTATGCTCGGGAAATTCTATTTTGGTATGCTTGCGCGTGATCTTTTGTTTTAGCTCTTACGGAATCCAAAGTGTCTAGCTCCGCTAGTGTGGAATTTGTTATTTCGGCTTAATTCCATTGAAATCGCTTGCCTTGGCAATCCTAGCCGATGGGATTTTAATTCTGGGGAGAATGGCGTCTGCGCCGTAGACGAGAGAATAGGGGAGGCGCCGGTAGAGCTCCTTGGTGATGTCCGATATGCCCAAAGCGCCATTGGCGATTGTTTATGCCATGTCCGAGGGGTTATCGTGCCTTTGTCCGGCTGAGGATTCAAATTAGAGTCTTGTTGGTGCTTTCGGCCTGCCCATTCCCTGGGGGGTAGTAAATAGTGGAGAAGACTTGTTTAATTCCATATTCTTCAAGTAACTCCCATACTTGCTTGTTGGCAAAAGGAGTGCTGTTGTAGGTGATGTGTGTTTGGGCACGCTGAAACAACAAATGATATATTCCTTAATGAACGCTGCAATTGTGGCTCCAGTAGTCCCTCGTAAAGGGATGGCTTCGACCCATTTGGTGAAATACTCTGTTGCGGTTATCATATACTCATGCTATTTTGATGACGGCGGGTTGATCTTCCCAATGATGTCGAGTCCCTAGCTATAAAACGACCACGAACTACTTACCGAATGCGGGGAGTAGAGGGTGCGTGGATAAGATTTCCATGAATTTCACATTTGTGGCATCTTTGAACAAAAGCAGCCGCATCGTCCTCCATGGTCGGCCAATAGTATCGCTCGTGTATTTGGAGAAACAACTTCTTTTTCCCTTGGTGCTCGCCTTCGTGCATTTCTTTCAGCATGATTGGGAGTCTGGCTCGCCCAGGCATCGTAATAAATCTCCTCCAAAACTTTTTCGATACATGATTCCTTCATGGAGTATGAATCTCTTGGATCTTTGCTTCACCTTGGTTGCGTCTTTCTTGCTTGCAGGGAGTACGTCATCGCGAAGATAACTGATGTACGGCTTTTGCCACTCCCCAGCGTGGTCAACAGTAAAAACTTCCAATTGATGCGGTGGTGCTTGGCAATTGGAGTTTTTGATTAAGACGGAGTTAATTAATAAAATTAAGCTAATTATTCGCACATAGCTCATCAAGTGATTCCAAATTATTAAATCAGTCAAGTGTCTATCTACCTGTCGAAATAAGTCAACGTAATCATGCAAGCTACCCAGTTGGTATACACCTTAATCTCGATAAAATAACAATCAAATTAGTTTGTGGATGTGTCATATTAATAATTTGGAATCACTTGATGAGCTATGTCCACAACCAAGCCTTAAAACAAAAATATAATGATCAAAGTTGAGTTTTTGATTAAGACGGAGTTAATTAATAAAATTAAGCTAATGACTTGAACTTTTATTCGTACATAGCTCATCAAGTGATTCCAAATTATTAAATCAGTCAAGTGTCTATCTACCTGTCGAACTAAGTCAATGTAATCATGCAAGCTACCCAGTTGGTATACACCTTAATCTCGATAAAATAACAATTAAATTAGTTTGTGGATGTGTCATCTTCGTATTTGTATTAATCATGTTTTGTGTTATATACTCTCTTTGTTTCTGGAAAAGTGTTACTTTTTCAATTTGGCCTATTTTTAAGCTAAAATGAAAAAGTAAAAATACATCTTTCCAAAAATGGAGGTAATATTTATTTCATATATGGATATGGATGGATCAAAAGACAACACTATCGAAATGGAAGAGTTCTTGAAGGGAAAAATTTGTATTGAAAAGAAAAAAAAGCCTTACAAGGCAGGGGAGTGTTCTTTTGCGATTTCATATGAAAAACGTCCTCGCAATCTAGAATACAAAAAAGAATGGGTTTTTGAGTTTGGACGGTCGGATAATATTTTAAGAGACAAACGTTGCATCCGACCATCCCAGTCTCATCCCAGCAAAAGACATCCGACGGTCGTCGTTTTTGTAACCCCTCTCGTCATGAATCCAAATTTATTAATTGCATCACCTCTTAATTCAAGATATTCAAAGAAACATTAAATGAAATCATAATATATCACATATGCATTAATTGGATATAGTGGTGGCACGATGAATCTAATGGGAAATGAGATTTATTTATTTATTTTTATTCATAACTCATCAGTGAGATATGCATACACACTATTACTTAAATGATTTTGTGTTCATTTTTGGATAATGTGTATGGATAATTTTACAATGTATTTATAAACATTATTTTCGCTTAAAACAAAATAGAAAACTATATTGCAAAGGAACAGGATTGAAAGTCAAGAAAAAAAATAAAAATTACACCAGTCAGCTATCATATTAAAGCAATGTCGTTACGACACTAGTTATCTCTAGATAGTTATTAGAACTCTCTGTTAACCTCATGATGTGCCGTTATGGCACGGGTTATTTCTAGTTATATACAAACAAATTAGAAGAAAAAAAATGAGTTGGGTTTTAAGATCAATAATGATGCTTTTCAAATACGAAATCCTCGTCTTTGTTGTCCCCGTCGAGAAAATCTTCATGGAAATCTTCATTTTAGTTTATCTGGCAACAAAATCTTTATCATTAGTTACAAGAAATTTGAGCAAATCACTCTTATTTCTAGAGCACATGTCTTTATAAAGAATAAAAACAAAATAAACAGTTAGAATTCAATTATAATCTTAAACTCATCGCAAGGACGTGCCTAATAAGGGGCTAACCCGGGCTATAGCCCATCCCAATTTTTAGTTGAATAAGGAATTTTTTCAAAACTAATACTTTGCCCACCTTTATTTATAATCAGTACTTGTAGCGGAAGCACTAATAATTTTTAGCCCATTAAAATTTAGAATTTTATTTGTCACACCCATTTACTTTCTCATTCTTCTTCTATAAACCATAGATTCCCTTCTCGAATCACTTTTTGTAATTAAACTTTGGGGATTTTAGGGTGGGTTTGGTAATGCTTTTTTTTTCTTCCAAAAGCACTTTCAAAACCTATATATGTCAATAAATTTTGAAGTTGGTGTTTGGTAAAAAAAAATTAAAGTGCTTTTAATCCAAAGCACTTATCAAATTCCTCAATTTTTAAAAGCTGGGGAGGGGGAGCTTTTAAAAGCTACAAAAGCATAAGCTTTGGTCCCACCCAAAATTAATGCTTGATTTATCCTTTTTGTCCCTATTTTATTTTGTAAATGACAAAAATTACCCTTAAATATATATATATACAATCAATTCCTACCACCGACTAGAAATTGTATTAACATATAATTGTTGTATTAATCTTAACCCTCCATCTATTATAAAGTAATAATTTACTTATTTCTTATATTTTATTCTTTAAATAGTATTATATTTTATTTTCAAACTATTTTATAACATCCTCAAAAATAAAAGTAAAAACAAATATTAAATAATTATTTAATTTTAGTTTGATTTTTTGTTTGAAAATATATATATATATATATATATATATATATATATATATATATATATCAAAATTAGGTTAAGTAAAATAATTTTTTTTACCAATCATAATAATAGTAACAACTAGTAAACTTAATAATTTATATATGATATTTTACCAAACACACTTTAATTGCTTTCTTAATCAGCTTCAGCTTTAACTTTAATTAATATTTTACCAAACGTCTAACTAACTTATTTCTCAAAGACAACACAAAGAACGCACAATGAGAAAAGTGCTTTTTATAAAAGCTGCAGCAATACCAAACTAGCCTTAATCTTACACTTATGAGGTGTTCGCCTTAGTCACATAATTTAAATTAGTTGTTTTATTATTAATTTGTATTATTCTTCCTCGCTCAACCTGGAGTCTTGTTTATCTATTCGTGGAAAATTGGAAACTTGTTCAATAGCTTTACTCCAGACATATATAATAATCCAAGCTAAGTCTTTGGTTAGGTACAAAAGTTAATTAATTGCATTAATAAGAAGATATAAACTGAATTCAGATTACTGAAATTAAGTTAATATCTATTTAAAGTTTTCATAGATAAGTCGGTTGTTTTGTTTATTAAACCAACAAGTGTTTGTTAAACCATCAATTAGGAGTCCAAATTTGTGCATCCCTAAACATTTCATCCTTCATTATTGGCCCAAAACCCATTAGTTAGCTACAGGCGAACCCTTATAATTTAATCCGTGATAAATTAATAATCACGATAAATTAATAAATTTTGTCGGTCCCGAATCGGGACCAACGTGCTAAATTTATAAAATAATAACTTTTTTATTTTTATTTTTCTATAGGTCTCTTCGAATATATAAATTAATAACTCTCCAATTTATATAAATTTAGTTTTACATTTATGCAAATTTGGTAAAGAATGGTTCAATTGTGACTTGGTTTTTCTTAAAATTGATGTCACGTTGAATTTCATCTTGGATTTTTCTTAACATTAGAAGAATTTTGGTGTTGTCATTTCCTGATGCAATAAAAATCTATTCAATATCTTTGTAGCTTTGGTAGGTTCTTTACGGGAAGGTGGCTTTGTAACTACACTTTCATCTTCGACTTCCACATCATCACTTTCATATTTTCCCATGACACTCTCAATTATTTCTTTGTCAGTTAACAAATCAGAGATAATATCCCTTTGAGGGATGTTTAAAAGAAATGCAACACCAATTCTACTGTGATAATTCAATCCATTGATTGAGTTTTGCAATTCTGTAGTTCCTTTATTATCTAACGCTTCACTTCAATTTTTTGATATGAAGTCATCCATTGAACAAATCTTATAATGACGAAAACAATTTGCAACGGAATAAGGTGTATTAGTTCATTTTGTTAATTTTTTTTTTAGAATTAAACAATATTTTGATAAACTAATTAATATATAATTTAATAATTATTAATTTATGCGATAATTTAATATCGCGATAAATTGATAAATTTTACCGGTCACAACATTATTAATCTCTTTCTTCTTGATGTGCAGTCCTATGCCCTAACTTTTGGTACCATTTCCCAGTCCTATACTCGAACCTTCGGTACCATCTCACAGTTTATACATAAACATGGGGGTTGCTTGTGCGTGCCTTCTTCGCTTAAGTGAATGGGAGACACGGTTCTACTGTTGTATTGGTAGCTAGGTAGATAATAAATGAGCTGGTAGTGTTGTTTTTGAATAAAGATATCAAACGGTCAAAGTTAGTCTTCGAAGGGTATTTTAATCATTTGCACGTTGAATTTTAAAATCTCTCTCTACCCAACCATCCCCGTAATAACATACTTCAACAAAACAAAACAAAAAAAAAAAAAAAAAAACATACTTCAACAAAGATGAGGAAGAATTAAAGGCAACTTCATTTATAACTCTGCTATCAGTCTACCATTATCAAAAGCTAAGAATTTCATCGAGGATGTACAAAAACTTAAAGACCTAGAACCCCAAGCTTTTTGCACTATAGAGCTTCAAAATGGGATCGAAATAAGATACATAAAAGGCTCAGATGCTTACCTAGGTACACAAGAAGACTCCATCCTTTTCGACTTGGTCTATTATAGAAGTAGAAGTGCTTCAACGCCTAGACTTTTTTAGGATATAATAGAAGAAGTAGAACAAATGGCTATTTTCAAGTACGGAGGATTACCACATTGGGGTAAAAATTGCAACGTTGGGTTTATTGGTGCAATCAATAAGATTAAACATGCAAATGAGTTCCTGAAAGTGAAAGAGCGAGAGATATGATCCTTCTGGAGTGTTTTCTAGTAAGTGGACAAATCAAATTCTTGGTTTAGATCAAAGTGGAATAAGTATTGTTAAGGATGGTTGTGCCCTAGATGGACTTTGTATCTGCTCAGATGATACTCATTGTGCACCAGAAAAGGGGTATTTCTGTCGACCAGGTCGAGTTTATACGGATGCTAGGGTTTGCACTCGTATATCAAGTGATCAGTTTATAGACATATAAATATAATTATTCACTTTCAAGAGACCTTGGATTACCAATTATATCCCTGTTTTCTACAACGATTGTATTTTCTACTTTAAATTTCCTGCTTGTTTCTTGTTTGAGGTCAGGCCTAGCCCCCGTCATCCTAGTGTTTTGTGTTTTCTTTTTTTATTAATAAAACTAGTATCTTTCCCGTGCATTGCACGGAGATAGGTTGATGGAGCTCGATCATTATCTCTGTATTATTATTTGTGCCGAAAATATAGAGATCGAAGAGTATTAGCATCTCCAATGGATCCTCAATGTGCTTCCTATGTGGACGTTTGGGAAGACGTTCGTTAGCTGATGTTTCATGAAGTTTTCCTTAATTTTAGCAAATTTAAGAAAACAATCTCCGACTGGAGATATGTTTTGGTAGAATTGTTTGCCTATGTGTAAGAACATAATTGATTAGGCAGTTTAGAACTTTAAAATTTGTAAAAAGCAAACCTAAAACTACCAGATAAAGTATGATTAGGATCTTCACATCCTCTAAGAGATCTTCTAAAACCAGAGGATGTGAAGCTAACCCTTTAACACCGCTAACCCTTGGACACCTAATCCTCACATTCTTTGTTCACATTCCCATTGGAGACTAATTTTTGTTAAATTCTCAATAAATCCTAGGTGGCCAAAATTTTAAGAAGTTAACATTGTCTCATTGGAGATGCTCTTAGCATAACGGATAGAACCAACATAGACAAAAGGCCAATATTTTTTCAATCTATAGTAAGCATTTGACAACTGATACATAGTTACTGTTTGACACTATTAAGTATTGGTATCAGGGATGCTACATAATTCACCACCTCTTTCTCATTAAATACTCAAATAATGAAATAACTACCAAGAAACAATTAAACTGAATTAAACATTTGTGACTACCTGGATAGTTTTCCTCACCTTTTATATTAGTGTTTACATACTTGCTTCAACTTGTGCTCGAGATATGTCAAGGTCGTGAATTAATGAACTAGTTACCTTTGTGCCGTTGTGTCGATGTTGACAGAGGCAGTTAAAGAGATTGACATCATACTGGTTAGGATACCCACCTTTATAGATCACTGTCCTCTCATGTGCATGGCATGGTTATTGTTTTTATAAGCATTTTCTTGAGTATTGTGAGCTCCCCATATTAATCAACTGATGGCTTTTGCTGTGCAGGAACTAGTTCCTACCTTGACTTGCTCGATTAAAGGACTTCGTTTTTTGGCATTTGATGTGCAGATACACCATTATGAAGTAGGAATAAGTTCTTCATCACCATCGGAGTTTACAGTTTTTCTGTTTAATCAATAGTTTTTTAGTTCATCGTTTTGTAACCGAATCCTACAACTTAGTTACATGGTTTATCACTGTTTTCATCTGTTATTCGAACCGTTATTTATTTGGTGTGACTCTTTATAAATGACAAATTGAGAATGTTATTAAATATGACGAATAAAATTTGTGATTTAAAGTCACATACTGAATCTGTTATTAACTATCACGCTTATTATATGTTAAATACAATAACAGTCGATATCTGTTATAATGGACGCATTTTTATATAAATGAAAATACTAATTCAAACAGGAATGTTCCGTTATTTTCCTGCTATCGATTCAGATTTTCGTATTCAGATTTTGGGAATCTGGAATCCATTCAGATTTAGATTTAGTGCCTCTGAAATTCATTTAGATTCATGTCCGTTTTCTGAAACTGATTTTGGAATCTATACCATTATGATTTCAAACTGACTCTAAAATTAACTTTATTAATTATTTTTTTCAAAGAAATTGAATCTCTGGATACAAATGGAAAGATAAATACTAGCAACCTTACATATCGAACTTTAAGAGTTCAGTCTACTGTCACCCTGCCACTCTAATACCTTACATATCGGCCATAATTTGGCGGCTCTTCGAGTTACATAAGCTTTTGACCACTTGATCATGTTATCACTTGAAACATCTCCAAGTACTCCATCTCTCTCGCATAACATCACGCTTACATCCATCAATCACGCAATCATAATCTTCATTATTTTGCGGCTTTGCTCTATCAACACTTGTGACTGGAAAAGCAAAGACCAAATGAAGAAGGTGCTGCTGGATCCAGTATCCTGTATAACAAGATACCATCAAACTATAAGATATCATGATTTCTATTATCTAATTTAAATATCACAGTTGAAAGGCTGAGAATAAAATAACTGGTTTTTATGTAACGAACACATATATGTACACAACACTTATGTCTATGTGTCATCCATATTCCCAAACTTGTATGTATCTCATTGACGTCACATTTATATGAGGTTCTCACATATGTATGCAATGTGTGTGAAAGTTCACCTACTGACAATTGGGTAAGCTCATGCCTTTTCCATGGTGCAGATTCCTGAACATTCTCTTGGGATAGTTCTGCTTCCAATAGTTGTTAAACTTCTCATTTCCTGTTGCCGCATATCACTACATTTGGCATTAGATAGGGTACTACTGACTGTAATCAATTAAAAATCAATAGTGATTCAAGTCACGTCATTTTTGACCGGATCCAGCTTCAACCGATTCGATTACATAGCAGCCTCTGGACCATCGCTCATGTTACTCTGTTGACTCCATCAGGGACCATTTTCCTGAGAGAGCCATAGCCATCATCACTGACAGCAGTCGCAGTGAAGCCGCTAGAGATTAAAGTTGCATTATAATCAATCTAAATCAAGATTAAAAACCACATTTACAAAATCCATTGGACTTGGTACTTGCTCATTATAATCAAGATATCGAGTTCGAACTCTGTTTTCTAGCTATCAAATGAATCAATGCTACTGTGATACTAGTTAATCTACCAACTTAACAGTATTAATCCATACATAACAGCTAGCAATCAACAAACTGAAATTAAAAAATAAAAAGGTTTAAAAGAATGGTCACCAATCATGTTCCACTATAATAACACGATTACTAAACAAAGAACTAAAATGAGCATATATAAAGCAAATGAGCACATGATAAACAGTAACCACATTACCTAGAAAAAAACTAGGCACACTAAATGGAGACATCAAGAACACGAGACTGGGATCAGTTAAACATCAAAATGAAAATTTCCCTAAACTTTATAAACAAAATGAAACATGGAAGACATGAACCCTTGTATTTTTAGAGTTTGATTTCTTACCTGTAGTACGAGAAACATCACCACACCACACTACAAAGTTGCATGAGCACTAGACCATCCACTTCCATAAACAGCCATTATAGAGAAATCAAGCTACCGATAATGCTAATACCAAATGAAACCTAGGCAGCAACAAAACTGTAAGAAAAACAAGAGAAAAGGAAATGCTATTGTAATGTAGCCGTAACCTTAAACCTATAGGATCTTTAAAATTACACCTAAAAAAATCAGTGAATGAACGAAAAAAGTTTGAAACCTAAACAAGACAAGTTAGCTAATTACAGATCTGGTACTTATAAACAGTAATTGAAAAGAGACAAGTTTTTACCTTGTAACAGTCATGACACCATCAATTACCAATAAACACCTGCAAACATCAAAACCTTTTGAAGTATTAATAAGATTTAAACAGCATCTAGGGCTTAAATGTTTAGTGAAGAAATTAATAATAATAAAGAATAAATGGAAAATTGAAGGCTCGAAGATCATTACCTTCTACTTTTATAGGGAAAAAACAAAATGGAAGTAGGGCTTCAGAAGGTAAAAGGAAATTTGGGTTCCTTATATGGCTAAATCTGAACAACTATGGGTTGAGAACATAATAAAACAAGTACAATTGTGTGTATGATTTGAGTAATTCGGTGTTAGGGTTTGGTAGAATTCAGTCATATAAACTCTGAAGAGGAAGATAACTCAACAATTCTCTCTTCAACTTTTGTATGACTGAATAATACGATTGGAAAAAAAAACAAATGAAATAAAGAAACTACTTTTGGGGAAAATCTGCCAAAACTTCGCTCATAATCGAGTAGAAGAAAAGAAGAGGAAGAAGAAGAAAGAGAGCCGCAGTTAGGTTAGACTTTAGAGAATAAGGAAGAATAGCGAGAGATAAAGATGGGTGTCAAAGTATTAGATTATGGCAAACCGACCAAAAATTAAAGACTCATGGCAACCATGCCGGTGGCTATAGAAACATGGATACATGATATTACCGGGGGCTATAGAACATATACAAATTTACAATAGCTGGTCATTTTTGGGTACACAATAGAAAATTAATGGTGGGCGTACATAAATCTAGTTTTTTCTGTCGGACATATTCCGTTATTTAGTTTTTCATCATTAAATCACACACTTAATAAATTATCACATTCTAGAATGACAATTTTTTTGCGTTAAATGAAGGGCCCTACCATTTTCATATTATATGACGGAATTTATTTGTAAAATTCTAATCACATAATTAATTTGTCATTAAAAAGCGTGATTAATAGCCCTTTCTGGACTAGTGTGCTCAATCACGAATGAAAGTTTATGCTGATGCGCATAGAACTGAAAGGAGTTTTACAGTTGGAGATTTGGTTTTTCTCAGACTTCAACCATATCGTCGTTACAACGGCAAAGAACTTCTTCTTTTTCAAAGCTTTCACCCAAATTTTATGGCCCATTTAAGGTCTTAGAAAAGATTGGAACTGTGGCTTACATATTGGAATTACCTCCTACCAGTAGAATTCATCCTGTGTTTCATGTTTCACTATTGAAACTCAAACTTGGAGCATCTGACATTGTACAACCAGAATTACCTGTTACAGTGGACTATGAAAAGTGGGAACCCGACTCAATCTTAGATCTTAAGATGTACAAAAAGGGGACTGTTGCCGGCACAAAATGGCTCATCAAGTGGAAAGGTCGTGCTACTACAGATGCAACATGGGAAGACGCTGATGAAATTTTACTGCGCTTTCCAGATTTTCAGACTTGAGGACAAGTCTTGTTTCAAGCAGGGTGGGATGTTGTGATACCAACACCTTCCACACGTATTTCCTTAATTAGTCTTTCCTTATTTTGTTTTGATTAAGTTAGTTATTTAATGCAACTAGAATTGCTGCGCAACTTGTTAGCCAAGCAATTGTCAGCTATAAGTACATATACTTTGCTATTTTTAAGATATAACAAATATAATTAAAATCTTCAAAAACCTCTCTGCTATTCTCTATCTCTCAATTCTCTCTTAATTCTCTCTAAATTCTCTCTTTTCTTCATTCAAATCACTTGTTTTCCTGTAGGTTTGAGTTCTTTGATTGTTGTTAAGGTCTCGAACCATAACATTTCTTTTTCATTTTCGGTTATTGAATCAATCACGGCTCTGTTGTAAGTGTTTTTGATGTGGGTTCCATCAAATCCCTAGCATAATTGTCAAATCCTGATTTATGATGTTTGATTATTTATTTATTTTTGCCAATTTGAAGCCAAAATTAATTGTAAAAATCCAGCTTTACCTTCTCTTGCTTTCTCTGTTTTGACGCATGTCTCCATAGCAAACTTCATCCAAAACGTTACCAACATTGGTCACTTTTGTGTGTAATTCATCCGCTCTTGAGACAAAAACGAGGCAAAACCTAATACGTACTAAGCATTCGATTTTTAGTTCTCAATTTTACCAACTGATCAATTGAACTATAGTTGTGTTCAACTCAAATTTCATCACCAAAGAACAAATTTTTCCATCACGAATTTGTACTATTTACAAAACGAACCACACCGTATTTCTCGAAGATGATACGATTTTGGAAAACATCTACCCAATTTCATTAGTAATTGCTTTGAAATTAGTCACTGAAATTTGGATTTCATCAACACCTACAACGTTTTCCATTTTTGTGGAACAGTTTGCACAAAATTGACCTTGCTTTGTCTGCTTCATTGGTTTTGATATGTTATACTTTCAGTTGTTCGACAAGATCTCTAGGAGAAATATATTCAAATTCCCAACCTAATAAAACCCGAGTTTAGTGGTAATGTGTGTGCTATACAAATGACGAGTCTTTGAGGTTTAGTATTTGGTGTATGATTTGGTACTTCTATTGAAATGGTTCGAAATAGGTTTGCATTATGAGGTAGGGACAGGTTTAGTATTTGGTGTATGATTTCGTACTTCTATTGAAATGGTTCGAAATAGGTTTGCATTATGAGGTAGGGACTTATACTTCTGCTTACTTAACTAATGTTTTGGGTGGAGACACATATTAAGAAGGAAATGACAAACAATGCAAGCATATTGCTCTATTGTATTCAAGATGGACACGGTTTCGCTCCACATTTGTGTTTACAAAGATAAACGATATGAAAGATCTTTTCGACAAGCCGGACACAAGTAAACCGAATGCTCATCTCAAAGTACTCATGCCAGGCCTCACAACCGTGATTACTGGCAGTTAAAATATCACAATCGAAGGAGGTGATTTTGACCGAAAAAATCTTATTTATGAACGGGTAAAGAAATAGGTAGCATTATTTTTTTTTTTGGAGTTGAATAACCCTTTTTTTTGCTTTACAATCATCGACTTTTACTTTAGTTGATAGTTGGATGTCACTTTGCAGGTTGCAGAATTATTTCGCAAATCCCATCCTGCCCAAATGTTAAGTTGAATGAAGAAATAGTTTGAAGGGAACTCCAATTTCGGAAGTTCGATGTGTCGTTTTTACTGTTGACCCGAATAACCGATGTTACCAAAGTGCATCTACCGCAAGGTGGCTTGATGATCATGTAAGCTAAACAATCCTTCCTCTCGCTTCGACAAATGGATGGCAGTCATCAACCCAATTGATTGAAGTTGTAGAACTTTTTATGTAAGTGTATGGCACAAGCCTTGATACAAATGGATGAATTCGCTTCAATTTCTTGACTTCTATATTCAGCTTGCGCGAACCGACGCCTTGGAAGTGGAACTGTCAATTCGTATCTATAGGAAATTTGTGGCGTCAATCATACAGCCTTATTGCATCTGAGAATGGTGCATTCAAAAATTGCCGTCTCAAGCTTGATAACTTCTGTGCATACGTGTGTTACATCTCTCTTAACGTTTTGTTTCTCTTATGATATTTCCTTGCTATTTCTTTATGCTCGATAACTTCGTTGCACCTGCATCCGCCCCATTCCGAGATTAAAGCCCCATTGGAATTGTTGAACTGATAGCATGTACACTAACTGAATTTGATATTTCTAAGTCAACGTAAACACGGTCTGTTTTGTGGGTTTCGAAACGGAACAGCACTCGCATCGCGCGGGCACGTTGCTAGTGTTATTAAAAGAAATAGATCAGTTGAGAAAAAAGCTTCCTAGTCATTTTTCTTGGTGACGTTATTTATGATATTTGGCCACCATTTTCTTCAAGTTGAAATATGCATTGGACTGTTAAGGCTTAAGGAGCTGCTAGAGCTACAAGACAATTTAGTGCGCCGGGCCAAAAACCGTCGGGCCTAATGTTATGGGCTAAGGAGTCCTAGATTCCAATTTGAACATTATCCCGAATTATTGCTGGGATTATCCGGGTTTTTTTGCCTGGCTTGATTGGGGTATACCCAGATTGATTGGGGTATACCCAATTTCAAGGGGACATTGGGGTATACCCAGATTGATTGGGGTATACCCAATTTCAAGGGGACATGGTGTGTCATTATTAAAAAGGGTGATTTTACTTTAATACCCTTGAACTAATTAAATCTTAAAAATAAACTCATTTCTTAATTTCATTAACCCTAAAATTAAAAAACTACACAACTCTTAATCTTCTCTTCTTCTTCTTCATCTTCCATCAACCAAAGTCATATAAAAATCTTCAACTTTGATTTTCCAAAAAACATTGTTGACTCTACCAGCGAAAAGAAGACTATAAATGATGTTTAAACTCAAACCCATCATTGTGTTGTGTGATTGATTGTTATGTTAGGTTGGAAATCGAAAATTATGATTTCTGTTTTTTTGGTCGGTGTTGATGGTGGTTTTTAAACAAGGGGTAAAATCGTAAAACCCCATGACCTAGTGTTACCCGCAACACATTAACTAAGAGCATTGAACTCAGGTGTAAGCCATGCGGCTTTGACGGTGTTGCACGATCATTATGCAACATGACATGCGGCTTTGACGGTGAAGCTTGATGATTGCGCGGCATGGCTTGCGGCTTTGACGGTGAAGCACGATGATTGTGCTACTTTGGGAAGGCCGCTGCAACGTACGGAATCAGGAGTTGGTGAATGATATTCCCTCCCCTAAAATGATTTGTAGAAATGCAAATAAGACATATATAGGGAAGGGACATTGGTAGAAACGGTGTTGCACGATCATTTTGCAACATGACATGCGGCTTTGACGGTGTTGCACGATCATTGCGCGGCATGGCATGCGGCTTTGACGTTGTTGCACGATCATTATGCAACATGACATGCTGCTTTGACGGTGAAGCACGATGATTGCGCGGCATGGCTTGCGGCTTTGACGGTGAAGCACGATGATTGCGCGGCATGGCTTGCGGCTTTGCGCGGCATGGCTTGCGGCTTTGACGGGTTTTCGACACAGAAATGCCAAGCCGCACACTGCGCACCATGGCAGCAATGCCAAGCCAAGCCGCACACTGCGCACCATGGCAACAATGCCAAACCAAGCCGCACACTGCGTACCATGGCATGCCATTGGCACATGCCAACATGCTCGCTGGTAGCTTCTCCTACCAAGGCCACGGCCCTAACGGCCACGCATGCCATTGGCACATGCCAACATGCTCGCTGGTAGCATTTCCTACCAAGGCCACGGCCCTAACGGCCACACATGTTATTGGCACATGCCAACACGCTCTCTGGTAGTCTTCATCACCTAGCCGTGCCCCTTAATGCACGCTGGTAGCCTAACTCGCAAACCATGCAACCTACCACCAAGGCATTCCGCACATGCCATTGGCACATGCCACGCACGCCACTAGCAGCTCTGGCATTGCCGCTTGCACTCAACGTACAACCTACCACCAAGGCATTCTGCACATGCCACGCACGCCACTAGCAGCTCTGGCATTGCCACTTGCGCTCGAGGTACAACCCGCAACAAGGGCATTCCGCACATGCCACACGCGCCACTAGCAGCGCCACTTGCACTCAAGGTGCAACCAACACTCGAGATATCAACACAACCTGGGGGATGCTTTCCAGGGTTTTGGTTTGGCGGTCACAGCTTGCAGCGTACACTACGCTCACATTAAGAAAGCGTGAAAAGGAATAAAGCGGTCAAATAAATGAAGAAATAATGGTGAAAACGTTTTCACCCATTAACACCATGCGGTTACCACCTCCTCCCATTATTTCACCCTTTACTCTCTTCCTTCATGAGGCCAGGGTACGTTTCAATCTCGACTTGTATAAATAGGTCTTACCTATTTCCACCAGACAACAAGTCTCGGTCAGGAGAAAAATACTACACTCTCATAAAAGGCAACTTTGCAAGCTCTCCAAAAAGCTTTCATCTCTTGCAAGCTACGAAGCTTCCACTTTCGATACAAGTCGAGACACTACTCTCTCGGGTTATTCTCGGTCTCAACACCTTTCTTTGCTTCCCTCCCCAAATCAACCCTTCTCCTTCACTTTGTGACCGAAGCAAGTCCGAACGGCCATTTCTTGGTTTAGGCCGGACTTGTACAGTTGATCTCTCGAATCTATAAAGTGCTCACGTGCAACACATTTGTTTAGGGTTTGAACCGGTTTCTCACTCACCTACCAATTTACCGAAATCGGCGAAACGATTTTTACCCATAAACAATCGGCAAGGTCGTAACATGCATATCTTGCCGCTTTTCATAACATCCATGGCGACGATCATAAATTTTTTCAACAAATTTTACAGGTATTTTTTGAAGACCTTGCCGACTTTTCATAACATCCATGACGACGATGTATTCTTTTTTCAACAAATGTGACAGGTATTTTTTGAAGACCTTGCCGACTTATACCGCCGGCGGGGTTTTTCAACCGTCGGCAGGGTATTTTTCAACCGCTGGCGGGGTTTTTCAACCGTCAGCAGGGTATTTTTCAACCGTCAGCAGGGTATTTTTCAACCGCCGACGGGGTATTTTTCTCAACAGCCGGCGGGTTTTTTTTTGTAGACCTTGCCGACTAATATTTTTCGATAGCCCTCTCCTGTGTGTCAAAAAAATAAAGTCGGCATGTTCTTCATTTAAATACCTTGCCGGCTAAAATTGGTCGGCATTTTATTCAAACAAAGACCATGTCGGCCATATATAGCCTGCACCTTATTCAAACCTCTACCTTGCCGACCTTTGACATTTTTGAAAACCAAATTTTTTGATCTTAATCGAACTCACAAGACGGATTAAAGGTTTATCTACTGAATTTTCATTTTCAAATTTTTTTATCTAAACTCAATTAATTAGCCAAATCAGTTTTTTAGTGTTAATTATAAAAGGGCATTTTTGCCATTTTGAAAATATTTGGTTAAGGGGTAACCTCTTTTACTTCAAAATGACCCTATTTTATCTTATTGGGTATACCCCAATTAGTTTGCGTATACCCCAATCTTGCCAGGTTTTTTTGAACCTAGCATACAAGAAACTTGTGTTCTACAGAATAGGACTAAATAAGGTTGTAGAATATTAAAGGGATCCTTATCCACCAATTTTTAACGGTGGAAGTAACGATCTTACTTAATTAGTGTTAATTTTAAATTTTGTGTTAAAGAAGAATATATTTTTCTTTAAAGATAGTTAGGGTTTTATATATTGAAGAAGTAGAAGAAATGAGGAAAAAAAAATCGTTTGAATCAAATGACAAATGTAAGGAGGGTGAATGTTGAGCTTGCAATGCATTTCCTAATGGAACCTCAAGGTTTAATGTAGGTTAATTCGTCAGAAAAATTGAATTTTTACGACCTACAGCCGGACCAGATGAAGCCAAAGCTAAGTTGTTTTTTTAAACAAATACTTAAGTTTGGCCAACAAATGATCAACAGAACCTTAGGTGTTCTTCATATATGAAAAATACCTATAGGTCCGGCTCATAATTTGCCGGCGAACCTATATGTTTTGACAGTTTGACTTTTGAGAATATCCTAACTAGGTTCGCTTGGTAACTTATGAGCCTTTCTTCAATATTGCCAAGAACCACATGCCTAAAAGAGTTTTTGTTTTTGGAGGGGAGGGGAGGGAGTTTTGGTTATGGCAACTGATTCTAACTAACTAACTCCAAAGTTTTATGGATGGTCTTTATTTTTTTCTTTAACAAAGCTTACCGGGAAATTTCTCATTAATAAAAAACGAAAAAAACAGAACACTAGGATGAGGGGGGCTAGGCCTGACCTCAAAACAAGAAACAAGCAGGAAAATAAAAGTACAAAATGCAATCATTGTAAGAAAACACGGCTACAATTTGGTAATCCAAGGTCTCTTTGAAAGTGAATAATTATATGTCTATAAACTGATCACTTGATATACGAGTGCAAACCCTAGCATCCGTATAAATTCGACCTGGTCGACAGACATAACCCTTTTCTGGTGCACAATGAGTATCATCTGAGCAGATACAAAGTCCATCCAGGGCACAACCATCCTTAAGAATAGACACTCCACTTTGACCGAAACCAAGAATTTGGTTTGTCCATTCACTAGAAAACACTCCAGAAGGATCATATCTCTCTTTCACCTTCAAAAACTCATTTGCAAGTTTAAACTTATTGATTGCACCAATAAACGGAACGTTGCAATTTTTACCCCAGTGTGGTAATCCTCCGTACTTGAAAAGTGCCATTTGTTCTACTTCTTCTATTATATCCTCAAAAAGTCTTGGCGTTGAAGCACTTCTACTTCTATAATAGACCAAGTCGAAAACGAGGGAGTCTTCTTGTGTACCTAGGTAAGCATCTGAGCCTTTTATGTATCTGAATTCGATCCCATTTTGAAGCTCTAAAGTGCAAAAAGCTTGGGGTACTAGGTCTCTAAGTTTTTGTACATCCTCGATGAACTTCTTAGCTTTTGATAATGGTAGAATTATACCAGTGTTATAGATGAAGTTGCCCTTAATTCTTGGATCCCACATACATGCTGTCATTAGATCACCCGGAGAGCTATCTAAGCAGCTTCCAGAGGATTGTAAACGGTTTTGGTATCCTACTACGGGGTAACCTGTAAACAAATTACCGTCATTTCTGAACCCAGATCCAGCAATCCTCGATTCCGATGTCTGTACCTTTGCCCTGATGCATTTTCCGAACGCATCTCCTGTTACTTCTTGAGTATCCTCTTTTAGATCAACCAACAACAACAGGAGGTAATATATTCAGTACAACACAAAAACACTATTAGCTATATGGTTCAAAGTTCAAACAATCATGCTGGCTGTACCTGAAGCTCTTCCTAACTCTATATCTTGTATCGAGAAAGCTCGAAGAGCTATGAAATCGTTGAAACCATCGCCGGATACATTTGATGAGACTCTATCATCAAGTCGATAAAATGCCTTACGCTGGTATGGATACCAAGTTATGTCTCCAAACTCATGTTCTTTGCCAAAGGTGGTCACCTGAGTCGCTAAATCTGAGTCACCTTCCTCAACAATTGTTATGGATCGTTTGAAAAGCGGCTCAAGTTTTAATGTAACCTACAAAAGCTTAGCACGTACAAATTAGTTCTCAGAATTTGGAAAATATATAAAACGACCTTCAGATCATATTCATTCGATTGGCTGGCCAGAGACATAAACTTGGGAAGAATTATTAATACGCACGTACGTACCTGTGAAATGATACCAAGAACTCCAAGGGATAACTTTGCTGCTTTAAGGTCAGGGTGATTGCTGTCAAGAACTCTTACTCTGGCATAACCTTCATCGGGACTAGCTGGTGTGACAATTCTAAGTCCGATAACATAGTCATGAACATAACTTCCAACCCACATACTACTTCCATGAGCACCAGTAGAAACCATACCGCCAATAGTTAGACCCGACCAATAAGGGCTGCAAGAAAGTGCCAATCGAGCTTTCGAAGCCTCGCTGATCAAATCTCGAAGTAATACACCGGATTCAACTGTCATGGTCATGGCGGACTTATCAATACTCAATATATGGTTGAGGTTTTGAGTGCTTATGATTAAACTGCCATTCTGACTCTCGTCGGGACAAACCAACTTGGGTTGAGCGTGAGAATACCGAGTTGCAGCTTTCACCTTGTAATTTTTCATGGAAGCCATGGCTACCGCTGATATGACTTCTTGCTCCGTTTCTGGGTAAATGGCTTTTGATACTCTGCATATTTTTCTGTCAGGAAACTCACCTATCGAATTTGTAATGGTACAGTTAGTATCACCTTGTGATGAACATTTGATGGGATTTTCTGGAAGGATACAATTAATGATACCAACTAGTAGAAACAGATGACATGCTAACACAAAACCAAATCTGCTAAAAGTAGTCATATCACTCTGTTCACAGATATGGCTTTGTAAAACTAAAAGTTAAAGTTATCAATTGAGTCTCTGGCTTTATAACCCTAAAACTAAATAATTAACTTTTCTTCATCTTTGTTGAAGTAATGTTATGACGGGGATGGTTGGGTAGAGAGTGATTTTAAAATTCAACGTGCACACAACGTGCAAATGATTAAATCATAAAACAAATGCACCCAACGTGCTCCATGCATTTCGTTTTATTCTTCTTGTCTCTAAATTAATTCCGCACTTGTAGGGAGGATCTGGCATCGAAATGCACCGTTGTGTCTCTAAATTAATTCCGCACTTGAAAGTCACCCAAATGAGACAACTACCAGATATGTTAATCCAACCGTTTCATGGAAGTGATACTTCCCCTCTTTTATAAAAATAGACCATATTGAGTACCTATCGATTTGGCTGGGATGGCAGGAAATTATGACCAGGACCTATTGGGAGTGGATCTAAAATATGGCAGAGTTTCCATGAAAAAAATATAATGGACATTTTGTAATTTTTTTTTTCTTTGTTTGTAGAATGAAGCCGTATGGTGGTTAACTTTGTGGAGTGAATTCGTATGCCACTTCATTTTAGTAGTTTATTTTAGTGAATGAACTCGTATAGTAATTCATTTAGGTTTATTCCTATGGGTATGTCAAAGTCAAACACCAAAGTTTGTCATATATGCACCCGCTATGGCTACGCTAGTGTGCCAAGCTTACATGTGTATATGTCATATAGGCATACACGACAGACTTTCCAGCGAGTAATAGAGTGTCCATCGCTAGATAGTCAAATTATCGCTCGTTGGTCAGTCCAGCGCCAGAGCTAGTCATTACGTCGCTCGCTGACTTGAACATCGCTTATCTGTTCCTCATCCAACGACTACCATTCACCCCTATATTCAAAGGTCGGTAAGATATACGTTTGAATAAGGTGTCGGCTATAATATAGCCGGCATGGTATTTGTTTGAATAAAATGCCGACCAATTTTAGCCGGCATCGTCCTTGGATGAAGAAAACTCCGACCGTTTTGTGGCCGGAAGGGTCTTTGAATGAACATTATGCCGACTTTATTACGGTCGGCATGTAAATATTTCCTATAACGCCGGCTATAATATAGTTGGCATGCATATAATTTATGACAGTGCCGGCGTATGTGTAGCCGGCGTATGTGTAGCCGGCATGCTAAGGATTTATAACCCTGCCGACATTTACATATACCAAACAGAAAACAAAATATCGGAAGATCTAATTCACTTTATTCATGCAATTTTGGTTACTACATTGATTGAAACATAAAACCTAACTCCTTGTCGACGGAGGGTTTACATAGAGGTCTACCCACAAAACCTATACAAAAACTTCTAAAGCCATCAATCATCCTCATCCGAAGACGATACGGCATCCAAGTATTCCGGGTTATCCTTCGGGATTCTTTCTGCCAAGAAGTGATAGCTTGCATCGAAAGCGAATGCTTCCCCCTTTTCCTCCAAGTAGCGCGCTTTCACGACTTCATGCTACAAAAACAAAAAAACAAACTTACATATGTTAGTGGTGTTTCATTGGAAGATAAAACAATATGGGTTGCGTAAAAAAAACCACAAAATTGCTTACAAATTCTGCAATGGACAAGGTGAAGGGGCGAGTGTTAAAAATCCGAGGTTGGAGAGCCAAAAAAGCAAGTATCGCATTTTCGATGACTAGGTGCCTTTCATGGACTTGTTGAATACTTCTTTCATTAGGATTTCCAAATTCCTGGCTAAATTTGTTGTGTACCCTAGCCCAAAAGGTAGTGGAATCCTCCCTTTCGGAGGATTGACGTCTAAGTCGAGTTTTCGCGTACCATGCTTTGGTGATTGACAAATCTTCGTTTGAATCAAATGAGGCCATTGTTGTTTAGCTATTGGGTGAGTTTGATGGATTGTATGATGATATGAGCTTTGGATAGTATATGGAACTATTTGTATGTTGTTTTGTAAAGAGAAGTAGTGTATTTATAGGATTGTACCCAAATTTGGCCGTTATAGTGCCCAAGTACAAGTCAATCAATGAAATTATACTTGTCAAAAATTTGAATTTTGAATTTTCTGGCGAGATTGTTTTTTTCTCAGTATGCCGACTACCCAGGGCCGACAGGGTGGGAAGTGTATAACTATGCCGGCGTTATGATGGTTTTGGGCATCGGTAAATCATTTTCTTCTGTCAATACGCCGGCAATGTATTTTGAAATTTGACTGCCGGCTATGATATGGTCGGCAGGGTATAAATTTAAAACCATGCCGGCGTTATGATGGTTTTAGGCATCAGGAGAAGGTATTTTCTGTAACAAATTGCCGGCGTGTTCGAAAACATAATACACTGTCGGTTGTATCTTTGCCGGCTTGGTAATGATCTGACTCACTTGCCGACCCTGGTATGCAAGCATTTTCTGCTGTCAGGGCCGGCAGTCTGACACTTCAAAACCTTGTCGGGCGTGATTTGTTCGGAAATGTAACTTAAAAAAAATATGCCGGCTATTTGTCTTGAAACTTTACGTAGCTAAACAAACCTTTCATTCAACAATTAGAAATCAAACACTTGTTGTCCAAAATAAGAAAACATATCCCATAAACCTTAAAAAACCATTTGTCTAACCATTAACCTTAACATTTTTCCAACCCAACATAAAGAAATAAACTAGGAAATGATTCATTCACCACGAGCACGACCACGACCACGGCCCCGTTTAGGAACACCAACACTACTACTACCTTCACCACCACGACCACTACGAGCCCTCTTTTTGTTAGCATTCATCTTGGCTTGTGCTTCCCTCCTGGCCTTTTCTTCCCTCTTTACTTCAGCATCAGCTTGCTTGAAAATTTCATAGGCATCCTCATTGTCAAGATTGCTAGCATAGTGAATGTGATTAGTTTGCTCTTCAATCGACAAAGGCTCTCCTCTTTCTCTCGCACAACACAACAGCTTCAGAAAGGTCTTCAAATGCCCCTTCTATTTTCAGTTAGACAACAAACAATTAATAGAATTATTCGATAATGTAATCTTAAAACAGTAAGAGCTACTCCAAAATACTTACAAGGAAGTTAGGAATTGTTGCTGAGTCATTCGATGCCATCTCCTATTACGAGCCAATTGTTCACCGGTCATTTCCCTAATCACAGTAGGACGAGCCCAACCCAAGTACCACGACATGTATCTCTCCTGAGCTTCATGACCTTCGGTCACCTCGTCCAAAAGACTCGTATCGACTTTACGGTCAAGTATTCCATTCCAATGTCCTAGAGCTGGGGCTGGAGCGTAAGCGATGATAATAGTTTTTTGGGACGTGCTGCAGTCCTCCCTTAACACTTTAAAGAACGGCTCAAGATCGAAATGGGGTTCTTCTTGGACGTAACCCAATTGTCACATTACCCGATGTGGATCGTACATTGAAAATCCATGGGAGAACAACAAGGGTCCGTAGTATAATGCAACATCATCTCTCCTTTGGATTAAACCTTGATTTCTAGCATCTCGGTAAGGATCAAATATTACCTCATCCATGATCAATTTGTCCAAGGCGATTCGCACGTTAATAAGCGGCTGCGGCATATCCTTTTCTGAGCACCCTTAAAACTGTATCTTTGCGCTCTTGGCTTATCAATTGCAAGATTTTCATTCACTTTGACGTGGGAGTTGGTTTTCACCAAAGTAGGGAAGTGCTCATATATCCAAACCTATGCAAACACAAAGTTTAGTAAGAATCAAACATTACAAGCATTTGGCAAATATAAATGATTTAGACAATACAATTACCTGGAAGAGACATATGTTTCCGTTAACTTGCGAAGTGAGTGCCCTTGAAGCCTTTGTCAACTCATTGTTCAAGAAGGCGACCACCGCAGTACCCCAAGCAGCCGGATTTCTTTCATCACCATCATCATCGTCACCTCTTCTACCAGATGGAATTGATTGGTCTTCATCCGGAGTCTCGTTTGAACCACTGGGTTCCGATGGTGGTTGATAATCATCATTCGGTACACGGATCTTTGTCGTTCCCGCCACAACGTATGCCCCTCGATGTCTTGAAGTCAAGAGTTTGTCACCAACACGAAGAGGTCTTGAAGGAGGACTAAGAGCTTTCAGAGCTTTCTTGTTTTCCTTTTGCAACCTGAACAAGAACAATTAAGAAAAAAACTATAAGTCGGAAGGCTCAACATATATAACCATTCCGGCGGAATAATGTCGGAAGGGTCGATATCTAAACATCAAGCCGGCTAAACAAGGGTCGGGAGGGTTATATTCCAATAACCTGCTGGTTTTTAACAACTATGACTGGGTTTTCAACTACAAAAGTCGGCAACTTCTATAATAAAAACAACACCGTCTAACATAACGCCGGCATAGTATTATTTACATACCATTCCGACCTTTATAATTCAAGGAATCAGGAGACGCTAAAAACTGAAATCCCGCAGGCAAGTTAAAAGTTTATAACCGACCCGCTTTTAAAAAAAAAAAGATTATACGTTGAATAACTTCCCGACCCTGTGAAAGCAGTTACAAAAACTAAACCGCCGGCAAGATATTCAACCAACGAGCATCCCGACGGAACACTAAATATGAAATCCCGGCTGGGTCGTGAAACAAACACCTTGCCGGCGAAATAACTGCAAATTCAAAGATTCGATTTTTCTGACCTAATTTGACATGCAAACATGAAATCGAAGTACTAGAGTGAGTTTAAGTAGGCCCTTACTTTCTTAGTCGCACCATTTCTTCGTTTTGAGCGGGTTCAATCTCTTCTTCTTCGACGGTTCTTTTATTCACTTTCTTTTGAACCAAACTTGCAATTCCACGGTTATACTCATTGGGTTTTCTATTAGCGCCTTTCATACGAGTTCCCTTTCGTCGTGGTGGTTCCATTGATGAAGATTACTCAGAGTTTTCGAATCGACGATGTTAACGAATTAATCGACGAGTTTTGGTGGTGGTGGTGGGGGAGGAGCCGGTGTGGTTATGGAAGAGAAGAAGAGAAGAAGGAAGATGAAATGAAAATAAAAAAAACTGATTAGGGTAATAGAATTATAAAGGGCAAGGGTAGTATTGTAACTTCAACCAAATTTGACCTCCCCTTAGTAAGGTCACATGTCCACTTAAAATTGGGTATACCCCAATCTCGCCATTAAGCTATTGTTTATTTTGTTAGAGTGCGAAGGAAAAAAAACAAAAATCAAAAAAACGAAAGATATTTAAGTCGAAGGATTAGATATAAAAATTGCTCGTCCTGCAATTTCGAAAAGTTGCTCACCAATTTTAATCAAAATTTATTTTTCTCGACAATTCACTTTCTTTTTAGACCCCGGCGAATAATTACAAATCATTATATAATAAATATAATTCATTTTAAGCTAATCATAATAATATGTGAATGATCATTTCGTAAACGTACGATTATAATAAACGATTTAATCTATGCCCTAAATTTAGTTTTAACTAAAATTAAGTAAATTGACTAGTCGAAATATGACTTAAAAAGAAAAGACTAATCGAAATAGGATGATCAGTGAATTAATAATTAATTGAAAGAGTTAATGATGATTTACCCTGTATTTCGTGAAGAATTAGTGTAATGTCCTAAGTTCTTTTCTTTTTTTTTTTCCTTTTGTTTTCTGATGATAATTAAAGAAAAAGAAGAAGAGAAACACAAAAAGAAAAGGAAAGATGGAAAAAAAATGTGATAACTGTATTTTAACTAAAACTTTGTGTGGTTTTGTGACGTGTTTTGTTAACACATCGCCGATTTAGAACTAACCAATCACACCATAAATCTTTCCGGGAAATCCGTTTTTACTGCCCTTAAAATGGATTAGTATTAGTATTACGAAAATACCATCTAGTATGGTTGACTTTTTTTTTTTTTTTTTGATGAAAACGAACAGTTTTTTTGTTTTTGCTACCGCTAAATAGTAAATATTTGCTGCCTAAAGGTCTTTGGGTACTTTGCCCCAGGGCCGTCCCTGAACATCAGCGAAATAAACCACAATAAAGGTAGTGGTTTTACATACAACCAGAAAAGATTACCTAAAAAGGATGGGTCTCATTCTCTTGGGATTAGCAAGGGAACCACTTTGGGCCCACCGTATAAGAAGAACGGTTTTGGTACGGTCTTTGTGCATGATCCATAGTGAATTTATATGATAAATAGAAAAATGTGGAAATTTCTGAAGAACCCAAGTTCGAGTTTTCTCTCTTTCAGAAACCCATTATTAAAATTGTATATATGTGTAGCTAAGGGTGTCAATGGATGTCCGAAAATTACGGTATTCGTTCGAATTCGCATTCGAAATATCAAATATTATTCGAAAATAGTTTTCGGATTCGGATATCCGGATTTTTTTATCCGAAAATATAACTAATCGGATACGAATTCGGATATGGAGGTATTCGCATCCGAAATATCCGTATCCGGAATTTATGTATGAATATATATATTTTTTAAACCTATGAAAGTGTAGATCATATCTATTTTTTTATTTTTCTTTATATTTAGACATTTTTTAAATTTTATTAAAAATAATAAACAATACTTTTAATTCTAATTAATTTTTATTATGTAAACATTAATCTTTTGCAAAAATAAAAATATTTTACTATTATTTTTTGTTATGATTTCGGATCGGATAATTATCCGATATCCGGATAGAAATTCGGATACGAATTCAAAGTGAAAATTACGATATCCGTTCGGATTTCGGATCGAATTCGGATAATATATGGTATTTTCGGATTCGGATACGGATAGTGCCTATCCGCATCCGTATGCATCCGTTTACACCCTTATGTGTAGCCCAAAAAAATAGATCTACGGTTAAGATTTATAGTTTAGAATTAAATTCAAATTTTCACATTTTAAGTGGACTAAATTAACCTTTATCCAAAATGTATAATTAACAAAAAAAAATTAATTAATTCCAGAAACAGTTGATTGGTACTGGCGGTTTTTGTTGGCGTTTTGTGTGGGTTTGTTACTTATTAGTTCAATTTGTTACGGATTTTTTACCATTCTGGTTAATGGCTTCTCTCCTCTTTCTCTCTCTCACTCTATACATAATAATACATATGTCACCATTAATAAGTTTTGGTTGGCTATACATGTAAAAGAGAAATCGCAATACACGAGTGAGAATCATACAGATGTCTTACCATGGATCCATGGGCTTCCCTCCCTTTTTAATATTGGTCGGATGTATTCATGGTATACGCCAACGACTATAGGTAGTTTTTGGTTTGTCATCACCATCCCAACATCGTGAAAAAAACTCAAAGTTTCACGCCCTTTCTTTTTTTTTTTTCTTTGTTTTTTTTTTTTAAATTATATTATCACCGATATCTTATGTGAAACCTAACTTTTATCACTGGAATTTTCTCCATTGTTGGTGATAATTAGAGATATTTTTTTTTACCATTTTGTGAAAACCATACTTTTATTTGAGTTTTTTTCTTAAAAAAATTATTTAGGAGAGGTTTTTAAGGGAGTGAAATGAGGTTGGTATGACGAGAGTATAAAGAGGGAGTTAATTAAGGAGAGCTTTTAAAGATTAGATTTAATTGATTTATAACCAAAAATGCCATCACGCGTAAAATTAGGTAGATTTTTTAGGGAGGGATTATAGTTTACCTCATTATAGCTGTTTTTTCAGGAAACAATTAATGTTTTCTTAATTTAATTAATTTAAATTAGATAAGGTTATTTGTGTAATTATTTTTTGTTATAACTAATTATGGATTTCTAATATATGGGATCTTCATGATGGGTTTGTCATAAAGAAAAAAGTAAAATTGGGCTAGAAATATTTTTCCCCATAGAAAAATTATGGTATGATTTGGTCCAATTTATGATACCATTTAGTGGAAACAGATGACATGCTAACAGAAAAGTAAACCTGCAACTACAAACACTAAAACTAATCATATCTTTTTGTTCACAGATATGTCTTTGTAAAAATAAAAGTTATCAATCGAGTCTCTGGCTTTATACAACCATAACTGAATAATTAACTTTTCCTTATCTTTGTCGAAGAATCCTATTATAGGGGCATATGATTCCATTGGAAGGACTTCATGCATGATAGCAGTGTCCACCAAATTGGTTAGGAGTGTCCTAGTGTCATGTTCAAAGTCTAAATTACCCTTCTATCTTTAAAAGGACTTAATTACCCTCACCTCATCCCTTCAAAATACTAAATTACCCTATGGTGAATTTAAACTTAATCAATACAAAAAACTAAAACTAAAAATTATTATTCTTTCATCTTTTATCTTCTCTTTCGGTCTTAACTGTTATTCTCCATTAATTTTCTTATTCAAACCCTTAAACCACTAGATTGATATTAACCACCACGACTTACAAAAGGTAGGATTTTTTCTTTTTTGTTCGTATTAAGTTGGATGCACTTAATTAGGGTTAAATTTCAAATTTCAGTTAAATTAGGGTTGCACTTGGTGTTACAGTTAGTTATTCTTCAATTACCAACCGTAAAAATATTTACGGTTGGTATCGGTTTTAACAATACCAACCGTAGAATTTCCTTAGTGAAAATAAATTTAAGTTTTTTGAATTTGATTACGGTTGGCTTTAACTTAAGAGTTATCAACCGTAAATAGTTACGGTTGAACATTAGCCAGCGAAAAACAAACCGTACTTTATTTACGGCTCGTCTCGTAAGATAACAATCCAACCATAACTAAATTACGATTCATCTCGTGAAGACTAATACCAACTGGAACTGGTTTTACGATTGAGTTTTACCCAAATTTAACCATTTACGGTTGGTAGTTCATTAATTACGAACCGTGACTCTCATTTACAGTTGATTACGTGAAAAACTCCAACATAAGTCTCTCTGAAAATATAAAAGTTTCGATCTTTTTATGTACTTTAGATAATTTTGAGCAACAAAAAACTAATTGGAGCTCAGTTATAGGTACACAAGGTCATATTGGTTGAGTGAATCAAAACCTAGGGTTTCAAAAAAAATCACAAAAGTTTTTCTTTTTTCCCCTCTAAAACAAACACAATTAATTTGATTTAGTTTTTCATAAATATAGAATAGAAGCTAATTAATCATCATTAGCTAGTTTCAATTAGATTATCAACACTAACTAAATGAGAATAGTTTACCCATTAAAAAAATATTTAGATATGGGTTTTTGAAATTACTATATAATGGACAAAAATAACAGGATTCTTGTTGAAGTATGTCATGACGATCGACGGGATGGTTGGGTAGAGCGAGATTTTAAAATGGGGAACTTTTTTTCTAGCCCAATTGTTAATATTTGTGTATCAAAAACCCATCATTAAAATTTCATATATGAAGAACGTGGAAATTTCTGAGGAACCCAAGTTTGATTCCTCTCTCTTTCATAAACCCGTCATTAAATTTATATATATGTGTGGCCCAAATTATAAGATCAACTGTTGAAAATGGCAGTCTTATGTTAGATTGATTTTTTCATATTTTTAGATGGACTTAATTAACCTTAATTAGTTATTTATTATTAATAATATTACTATTCCAAGGTCTGTACTGAAAGTGGTGATTGATTAGGAGTATCTTATTTTCGACGGTCATTGATTCCTATTTGTTTTTTTTTCTTACTCTAAGGTTTGTGCTGAAAGTGGTGATTGATTAGGGTTTGAATATATTAAAAGATTTAACAATCTATTAATTGGTTTGAGGTGATTTTAGTTGTTTTCATGGTTTGCTCAAAAATTTAAGGTGTTGAATCTTCTTTTTAGCATGTTTAAACCCTAGAATTTTAATACTTTCATATGATATTAGATTTATTAGATTATTTTTAATGAAAATTCTAATTATCACTGAATCGTGAAAATTAAAGTTTTCAGGTCGGTAGTAATTTTGATTTTTAATAAACGCAATGCAAACTGGAATTTTTCGTGAGTTGTATAGTGAAAATTAAAATTTTCTACGGAAAATGGGTCATTTGTCCAAAAAAATTTAAAACACGGTTCAAATGGACGAGTAAAAATTTTTATGGGTGAAATGGACAAAAAAAAATAGCAAGGATGAAACTGGATTCATCCTAGCTTAAACTTAAAAAATAGTAATGATGAAACTGGATGCATCCTGTGTAAAATAAAAATAATAAAAAATATTTGAAAATGGACAGGATGAAACTGGTTACATCCTTCCTATTTTTAAATTTTTGTCCATTTAAACAGTATCTAAATCTGACTGTCCTTTTCACCCAGAAAATTTTGATTTTGGTCTTTTTAACCAATTTTGTGAATTTTCTATGAGTTGTGATAATTGCATTTATCAAAATATAGTGAAAATTAAAATTTTCCCCGAGTTGGGATAATTGACATTATCAGGAAATAGTAAAATTAAAAATTTCCATGAGTTGTGATAATAAACTCTTTTCCACGTGGTGAAAATGAAAAATTGTGTTTCACTTTTAAGTTATAACCGAGGAAAAAAAGGAAAATTAACAAAAAAAAAAAAAAAAAAAAACATAATTACAATAAAGAGGAGAGGGAAAAATCAACTAACATCATTTTTTAAGGAGAGATTTCTGGGGAGATGGACCAAAAAAAAAAACGAAAAATAAGGGGAGATATTTTTTTAGGAATTATCACATTAATTTTCTAAAACAAAATAGACATTTTTAATTCTAAAAATAAAAGGTTACTAATGTAATGTAACTCCTATTATTATTAATTATGGGTTCCTTATATACATAATCTTATTGATGGGTTTGTGATAAACAACAAAACTAATTTGGGCTAGAAATAATTCCCCCTATGAAGAACCTATAATTAGTTATAACAGAATTTGATTACAAAAATAACCTTTTACCTTATTAGAAAAAATAATTTTTTTTTAGAAACACAACGTTTAAGAGCATCTCCAACAGAGGGTGGGAGTTTTTTTTTTTTTTTTTTGTTTGACACATAGGATTTTAGACCCTCATTTAGATTAAATCCATCTCCAACCGTAGGTCCTATAAAATAGGAAGTGTGTCAAAATAAATATGAAAGTCTTAGAGATTAGACCTTGGGAATGACCTCCATGTCATCTTTTTTTGACTATTTTCTTAATTATTATTATTAAATAAATTTTTCACCAATAGGAAAAAAGGAATCATATTTATCTTTATCCAAAAAAACAAATCCTAAAACTAACACCCCACACTACTGGAGATGGTTTATGAGAGAATCACTATTCTTTTTGCTACATATATATATATATATATAATCCCACAAATAAAGATCTAAACAAAAACTCCACATAGGATTAGTAGCACCCACTGTTGCAGATGCTCTAATTCCTAAAAAAATCTCCCTAACAAACTCCTTCGATCTCGTTAATAATTCCTAAATTCTTGCAGCGGAAATATAACTTTTGAGTTTTTTGACCAATATTAGTATCACGAGAGATTTGAAAATTCCACTTTTCACTTTTCACCAGTATATTAGTAATAGGGAGATGTGCGAGAATTCTAGATTTCACCCGTATTCGTGGTGAAAAATTGAGTTTCTCTTGCAATATTTGTTGAAAATTCGGATTTTCACATGCGTTAATAATGATACCCGCAATTTTCACTTTCAATAATCAGTTGCATCCGTTGATAATCACAATTTTCACTGTATTATTCGGTTGCAGTTCTTGGAACTGACACAATTTAATCCTACAATGTTAGCAAAAGAAATCCGCGTTACAATATGATAAAAAAGAAAGTAAGTGTGGTGCTTGGTTTGAATGTTGTCGACACCAATGTTTCATAGCCCATTCAATGGGATAGAACCTGATGACAATCAATTGTCCACTGTCAGCAACAAAGATATAACACCACAATTGTCTACTTAATTAAACCAACTTGGAATGTGACGCGAACTTTAGCTAGGAGATCTTATGGTTTCATGTTCGCTGGAATCGCCACAAATCCTCGCACCCGGTGCGTTGTATGTTGAATTTAGCTGTTACGATAATCTCCACAACAACACACGCTTCAACGAAATGATGAAATCGACCTCCCTTGTCTTCTTTAAATATTCCTTTAGTTTGCCTAAATTAAATAATTTTTGAGTAATCAAAATCAAGACGAGTTTCTCATCAACGGATTTCCTCTCCATAAATTTCTAGATCTAATAGATTGAAATACTTTGTTATCCAAATATATTCCAAAAGTGATTAAATAAGTGAAAACCTCCTGAAATTATGGAAGAAGACTCAGATTAATATGCCAAAGAATGGTAATTATCTTTTAATGAATTTGTTGATTTTTAGTAATTTGTTTTTAAAAATAATATTGTTAATATTACATAACTAATTAAGGTTAATTTAGTCCATCTATAATGTGAAAACATAAATCTAATCTGAAACAACTCTTTTCAACCGTAGATCTTGTAATTAATTTGCGCTACAAATATATATATCATCTTAATGATGGGTTTATGGAACGGAAAATGGGTCATTTGTCCAAAAAAATTTAAAACACGGTTCAAATGGACGAGTAAAAAATTTTATGGGTGAAATGGACAAAAAAAAATAGCAAGGATGAAACTGGATTCATCCTGACTTAAACTTAAAAAATAGCAAGGATGAAACTGGATGCATCCTGTGTAAAATAAAAATAAGAAAAAATATTTGAAAATGGACGGGATGAAACTGGTTACATCCTTCCTATTTTTAAATTTTTGTCCATTTAAACAGTATCTAAATCTGATTGTCCTTTTCACCCAGAAAATGTTGTTTTTGGTCTTTTTAACCAATTTTGTGTTTACGGAAGAGAGAGCTATCAGACTTGGGTTCCTCAGAAATTTTTATAGACCTACCAACATGCACACAACGTGCGAATAATAAAATCATAAAACAAATGCACTCAACATGCTCCCATGAATTTCGTTTTATTCTTTCATTGGCTAAAACTTTAAACAAATACTTCACACTTGCTGGTTTAATAAACAAAACAACTGACTTTATCTCAATGAAAACTTCCGACTTCAAATAATAATTAATTTAATTTCATTAATTAAGTTTTCTTAATAATGCAATTAATTAACTTTTGTACCAAACCAACAAAATAGCTTGGAGTTGAGCTATATTGGATAAGCTTTCAATTTTCTACGAATAGGTATAAAAACAAGAATCTAGGTAGAGCGGGAAAGCATAATACAAATTAACAATAAGACAACGTAATTGAATTATGTGATTGAACCTCCAGCAATTGTTTGTGTATAGTTGACATTTGATCTTATTGTTTTTGCAAAAGAAGACGTGACTAAGACGAACACCTCATCACCCGGACAATTGTTAATTTATGTCTATCTGACGTAACTTCAAAAAAGAAAATGTCGTCCCAGAGGTAGCTTTCACGGTTGCATCACATGATAAACTATTGATTATTAGTCTCTGGATTGGTGTATCCGATCCCCAACTGCCTTGATCATGCAATTAGCTGATCATGCAATTAGTGATCTAGTTCACTGATCCATCTTGGTTTTTTTTTTTTCTTTTTTTTTCTTTTTTCATAAATGAGGCAAGCCTCGGAAAACATTACATAGCCGATCCGGGATCGAAATCGTTACAGCTTTTACAAGATTCAAAAGGTTCAAAATACAACAATCATCAAAGTTAAGAGATCTCCTCCAATTCTCGACTAGATATCCTACCCATACAAACCTTACAACCAAATCAAAGATCCCAAGGGACAAATCCACATCAGGAGGCAAAGTTTGTTTTGTTTGAGACCAAATCCAACATACTTGCATCACTGCCAAAAGCAGTAATGGAATCATAAGATTCGACCTGGGTTTTTTAACACCTTGTAAAACAAGGTAAAGTAAAGCAAAGTAAACAAGGTAACATAACTTAAAACTAAATCTACAGTACACTAGTGGAAAATGGGTTTTTTTGAGTCTGATTGGGCTTTATAAAAACGACTACCAAGGGCTCTCTTAATAGATTGGGCTTCCAATGGTAGACGTTTCACACGGAAAATTAAATCGAGTTCCTGCGGAAGACGTAATATAAGATGGTATTTTAGTAATAAAAATAGATCCCCTTTTACAAGGTCCCAGAACTCTCTCTTCGTTCATTTTCTATCTATCTCCGCCTCTCTACCCAAACAATGTTCTTTCTATCTTTCTCTGAGTTCTCTCCTTTAATTTGAATCATGCTATGAAACCATGAATCAAATTTGTTTTCATCAAGATGAATCGCGAGGCTAGATCAAAACCAACCCAAACAACCCAATCATTCAGCAGAAATCGAAAACCTTACCTCAAAATCAAAACCCATGTATCAGCAGAAATCAAAAACAAACATTATAACCCAAGATCTACTTACTTTTCTCCTGAAATCATCAGGGTAATATCAATCTTGTTCTTGTTTCATAGATTTGATAGACTTTTTGTATTATTAACGATTTTGATTTTTCTTCATATTATGTATATCGTTTATCCAGTAAGGTGTTTCGTTTTCTATTTCCCCCTACAAGAGAACTCCTCAAGTCGGCTGAAGATCTCTTCTCCCAGTGTAAGAAACAAAACCCCTAAATCTAATTTGGAAAATAAAGATGATTCCATTGTTATCTTTGACCCTAAATTTTTTTTCTGTATGATTTTTTAGTCTTTTAGGTTGAGGAAATCATCTGCAACTTCATAAGTAAGGGTTTCATTGCATCATAGGATTCCATTAATTTAATGATTCACATGGTATTTGTCTAAGTTAACAGTGTTTTCGTGGTTTTTTTTTTTTTCCAATTTATTTATTTGTGTTGGTCTGATGTGGTTTGGGTTTGGTTTAGGTTTTTGTATTGGTTTGATATTTAGGGTTCGAAAGATTGGTGCTAGAGTTTCCCTACAGAGAGTTGATACTGAACTTGTTGTTGTTAAACGAACCATTCATTACTACTGATTACATGGTAGAATTATGTTAACTCTGACTACTATATATGTTTGGTTTACAGATTTACTTAAGAGATTTGTTAGTCTATATGCTTTGTATATCTATTTTATTTATAAATTTTAGCTATTGACCCTTGTTTGATGTGGTTCTTGTTGTATTAAGATGGGTTCAGGTTTATGAGTAATCCTTGCGAAAATTAAAAAACTGGGGTTGTTTTTTGGTTTAAATTTTGTTTACAAGGGTTTATACAGACTAAAGATTGATTATTTATTGTGGATTTTTGTATGGTTTACTTGGAATTTCGAAGCGTATTTCTGGCCTGGTCCTTGTAATTTATTAGTAGTTGTTGGTTTATAAAGATTGTTTTATGTTATTTGTTTCGATTCTGTAATCAATATAAGGTGCTAGTCCTTTGGTTCCCATGCCTCAAATTCACTGACATTAAAGATTATTTACTGGGGGTTGGGTGGTTGAAACTTAAGTACATAAAAGTATAAGATTACATTGTCTTGCGACAACTAAAAATAGATTAAGTTTGTAAATTTAGTGACTTTTGATAAGCTAACTTCTCACTCTTGCATATGTTTTGAGCATGAGCAGTTATGTGTCAATTTTGCAAATGAGAAGCTACAACAACATTTTAATCAGGTATCTCCCTTCCGCACATTGTAACATTTACTTGGTAAAATAAGCACATAAGAATGGTTTCTGAATTTTTGTTTAGATGGACACGTGTTACAGTATATTGGTTTCGTTCGATTTCTTTTGGTATTCCCTATATTTATCATTAGTGTTTTTATCTTTTGTAGTGTTGTACCTCCGCATGCTGACTTAGCATTTACTGGTGTTGAAGTTTTTTTTTTTTTTTAATGCAAGTGGAAGCTACCCATACTGGTTGAGGGGTTTATATGTATAGTAATTAATCACGAAGTATGTGATGGTGCTCGTCTTTATTGTGTTAGTAATTATGACTTGGCTATTTGAGAGGAAAAAACACCTTTCATGAAAATAACTTTTTCTTTTTATAAGTGGTAGATGGGTGTAGTTGAGTAGTTGTTAATGTGGATGTTGGTTAAGTTGATGGGGATGCATTAAGATTTGATTTCACACTTCTTAAAACTTGCTGGTCTTATAATATTCTAGATTAATCTACCTTCACTTGGTTAATTTAATAGATTTCTTTAGAATGGTGACCACTTATGTTTTTGCTGTTATTGACTGGCAGTATCCAACTGATAGCCAAGAATTCGCCAAACGCATATTTTACATTGTTTTCATGGGAACTGAAAATAGGTTGGACTTGAGGCAAAACCCAACGCCTTTCTTAGATGTACCATGTATATGTGTGTCAATATCATTGTATTGTTGGCTTATTTGGACTTACTGAAAGTTGTTTTCTGTTTTTTCTGCAGTTCAGATGCCACAAGGAAGCGCTCAAAGTTACAAGCCACTGAAATCAGTTCTTGTCACCTTATGTTTTTATGAGTAGTGCTATACATAATAAAGTGAATTTATGACGATCGTCCGGTACATATTAGGTACTAGTTCATTAAGGGTAGGATCTGAATTCCAAACAGTTGTAAAGTATATCGGCATCTTGTTCATTGTGAACCACCTCTTAGCTTTTGTAATGTTGGTGATTATAAGTATTGTTTTTACTCTTAATGTTTCCATCTTTTGGTTTGTTCCAGAAACACGAGAGATAAATCTATGGATATGTGGTTGCAGCGAAATGTTAATGAAATTGGATGAAACTTTGCATTAACTTCGTAAGTTGGCTGCAACGAAATCTCTTCAAAAAGAACCACTTGGTAAGTACTGTGTTGTAGACATTGGTACTATTGTTGCTATTGAAATGCATTAACTTATAAGTTGGTTGAACTATACACTTAATTTATTGTCCAACTGAAAAACATAATATAACTTTGGAAGTTTGGTTGGAATTCTGCAATGAGAATAGGCACAAACTCGCGGGATTTATTTTGTACGAGGTTTTCTTTTATTCTTATGGGGAAGTTTCATTAGCTGCAATATAATTTATATACCCTCTCTTACATGGTGCATCTTGAATGTAGAACAATACTATTGTTTATAAAATTCCTTTCATATGATTCCGGTTCAGATTCTTTTGCATTGTAGAAGTATAAACCACATGTAACAACTTTTAGATGATATTGAACTGGGACGACCTAAACTCTACAGGCAGGGGATAAGAGTAAAACGGGACGAATAAGTCATTTCTCCTTGCATGAACAATCAAAACCAGTTTGTTCACTTCTCTTTGTGTTTTCACAATGTGAACTGAATACTTTATCGTTCAGAATGAATTCATGTTGTTTCTTTTATATAGATACCTAATGAAGAAATACTTTTCCATTGCAGAAAAGGAAGCTAGCTGAAATGAGGAAGTACTTCTTATGAGGATCCAAGTGGTGGAGCAAGGAAGAGCTTAAAGGCTCTTTTGAAGCATATAAGTATGGGAAATTTTTTGTTATTTTTTTCTCGTATTTTCTCTGTTAGTTAAGTTAATAACAAAAAAAATCATCAAAGAAAAAAATCTGGAACTTGAGTGATTGTTCTTCGTTGAAGTAATATGTACTGAATTAGGTTTTTAATATAATGGAAATTCAAATTCTTGTTCTTTGTTATTATATATTTGATTATAGTTTAAGATTCAGATTGTTTGCTTTAGTGAAGGAGAATTCTATATGTTTCATTGAATAATAAACGAACTACACAATAGTTTATATATACAAAATAACAGAGACTTAAAAGGGAAGCTAAGACATAAAAGGAAAGCTAAATATATTCATAACAAAGCATATTACTCTATTCTAGTCTATTCTAGAAGATTACGTTAGCAGCCCCTCTCAAACTCACGATGTTGACTGAACTGCATTAATCATCGAGAGTTTGTCAAGAAGAGAGTTTGTCAAGAAGAAATCGAACCCGGGGAGTAGACGGAGGCTTCGTAAAGAAATCCGCAATCTGCATTTTTGATCGCTTCCATGGAAATTTTATAGTACCATGCACCAAGTGATGACGGATGAAGTGGCAGTCGACTTCGATGAACTTAGTCCTTTCATGGTACACGGAATTATGGGCAATGTGTATCGCACTTGTATTATCACAATACAAAGGTGTTGTCTCAGATATAGCTACACCCATATCTCCAATCAACCAACGGAGCCAAATAATCTCAGCGGTAGCATCTGCCATTGCGCGGTACTCGGCTTCAGATGACGATCGAGCAGGAGTGGATTGCTTTTTACTCCTCCATGAAATTAAGGAATCACCAAGAAAGACACAATAACCGGTAGTAGACTTGCGATCACTATGGTCACCGGCCCACCCAAAGATCGGAAAAACCTCGAAGTGTAAAATCGGATGAACAAGATGAAGGGAACAACAAACTCTGATACTGAGTTCCCCAGAGATATCTCAAAATACGCATAACAGCTACCCAATGCACAGTAGTAGGTGAAGAAACAAACTGACTAACAATATGCATTGCATACGCAATATCAGGTCGAGTAATAGTGAGGTAAACTAGGATGCCAACAATGCTTCTATATAACGTGGGGTCATCCAAGAGAACACCATCGATATTAGTATATCTAGCATTCATCTCAAGGGGTGTGTTAACTGGATCAGTATCAGAAATTCAAGCCTTTTGAAGAATATCAATAACATGCTTAGACTGTGAAAGAAGATAACCTTTTGGAGATGAAGCAACCTCAATACCAAGAAAATATCGCAATAGACCTAAATCTTTCATCTCAAATTGATGGTGTAACTGTTCTTTTAGACGAACTATCCCATTCAAATCGTCACCTGTAATAATCATATCATCGACATAGAGAAGCAATAATATTCGACCTGCAGAACTGTTACGAACAAATAATGTTGAATCATAAGGACTTGACTGAAAACCAAGAGAAGTGATAGTAGTGGAGAAATTGTCAAACCATACACGAGGTGCTTGTTTCAGTCCGTATAATGCTTTTCGAAGCTTGCAAACCTCGCCAGACTTATGAGGTACACCAGGAGGCGGAACCATATAGACTTCTTCAGAAAGATCCCCATTGAGAAGCGTTTTTCACATCCATTTGAGATATCTTCCAATTCCTAAAAGAGGCTACAGGAATAAGAGCACGAAAAGATGTCATTTTTGCCACTGGTGCAAAAGTTTCTTCATAGTCAATTCCATATTCTTGAGTAAATCCCTTTGCCACGAGACGTGCCTTGTATCGTTCAACTGATCCATCAGATTTAGTTTTGATCTTGTAAACCCATTCGGAACCTACTGCGTGTTTACCAGGAGGTAGAGTAACCATTTCCCAAGTCCCTGCCTTGTCCAAGGCAGCAAGCTCTTTGTAGGAAGTAGGCTCAGATAAAGAGTGAACATAAGAAAGAAATGCAGAAAATTTTGAAGAGTAACAAGAAAGACCAAAATCACTAGGAGAGTAACCAAACCTATTTGGTAGATTAAGAATACGTGAAGGATACCTTGGTGTAGTTTGATCAATAGTCTCGAGAGGTGATGTCGCAGCCGAAGAAGAAGGATGAGGAGCTTCTGCAACTATATCTTCAGGAACAAAAAAAGTCGAAGAAGAAGGTATATCTTTGACCGGAGCCTGTACATCGCTGCAAGTATCCATAGAAGTATGAACAATTGTGGGGCTATACGAAGTATCCAAATCACCAAAGGGATCAATTTTTACTAAGTCGGATTTTTCAATAACATTAGCACGGGAAGCAATAGAAAAGAAATGAATATGTTCAAGAAACACAACATGCCGAGAAACATACATCTTTTGACTTGTAACGTCATAACAACGGTAACCCTTTTGACCATCACCATACCCAAGAAATACACAGAAAGTAGACTTAGATGATAATTTGATTCTTTCTCTATGAGGTTTGAGAACGAAACAAGTACAACCAAACACTTTAAGAGAAAAGTAATCAGGAGTTGTACCATATAACTTTTCAAAAGGAGAAACACCACCTGTAAGAGAAGTTGGTATTAGATTAATAACATAATTGGCAGTTAAAACAGCTTCCCCCCAATACGTTGCAGAAACATAGGCGGATAAATACAAAGATCGAGATGTTTCAAGAAGATGTCGATGTTTTCGTTCTTCCACACCATTTTGTTGTGGTGTGTCAGTACAAGAAGATTGATAAATTGTACCATCAGAAGACAGAAGATCAAGAAATGAGCCTTTTCTGTACTCACCACCCAAATTACAGCGGAAACATTTTATAACAGCAGAAAATTGAGTACGCACAAAATTACGAAAGGCATGATAAATATCAAAATATTCAGAACGATGTTTCATAAGGAAAATCCAGCAATAACGAGAGTAATCATCAATAAAACATACATAATACCTAGAGCCCCTTTGGTAGGAATGTGAGATGCCCCCCAAACATCAGAGTGTACTAAATCAAAAGTTTTACTAGAAAGAGAAATAATTTTATTGAATGGTAATGCTGAAAATTTTGCAAGTTGACAAACACTACAATCTGAGATATCATGTGGTTTTATTTGTCCAAGAGAGTCTTTAGAAACTAAGAATTTAAGACGAGAAGCAGAAACATGACCTAGACGAGAATGCCATAAATATAAATTACTATAGTTCACTGTGAGATGAAAAGATGATAAGTCGACTGTAGAAGCAGCAACATCAGGAATACGGAGCTCCACTAAAGCGTATAATCCCCCTTCTCTACGGTCTATCCCAATCACTCTCTTCGACCGCGGATGCTGAACAAGACAACAGGTAGGAGAAAAGAAAACATTATAACCCAAGTCACATAGTTGGTTAACAGAAATTAAATTCATTTTTAATTTAGGAATGCAATATACGTCAGAGAAAGATAATTGTGGAGTCTTAACAGAGACACTACCGGCTAGAGGCAAGATTGTACCATCAACGGTTTCAACAGTTTTGGAAAAGGAAATAGGAGATAAGGAGGATAAACAAGAGAAATCTTTAGTCATATGGTGCGAAGCACCTGAATCAAAAACCCAAATGGAAGAATTTATACCTAACACATTAGATGTTGACAAACCTGCAAAGGAAGAGGTCGTTGGGTTAAAGGAACTGGATTTTTGAGAATTCAAAAGCTTTTGCAACTGTTCAATAAGAGATTACGAAGATTTATCCTCATTTCTAGGAATAGCAGCTGCAGCAGTATGGTATTGCTTGTTAAAGGATCCGTGTTGTTGTTTCTTCAAAATCAGCGGACATTGAGCCTTCCAGTGACCTTTCTTCTTGCAGAAATTACATTCATCGCTAGCACTCCTTTGTGGTTTATTATAGTAACTAAAATAAGGCTTTGAGGGTACTGCTAGTACACTTTCAGTAGGAAGAGGAAGAATCCCTTTGTTGTTAGTTTGAGATTTGAAACGTACTTCTTCGGCTAATAACTCATTAACAACAGAATCCAAAGAAGGTAATGGATTGCGATGCAAAATATGACCTCTTAGAGCTTCAAAATCATTACGAAGAGCCATTAAGAATTGAACAAGACGTTGCTCTTCACGATATTTCACATACAAAGCAACTTTTCCAAGTTCAGCAGGTTCAGTAAGAGCAAGTTAAACCCAATACCCATTCATTATTAAATAAAATTCTTGTACATCCTTGTCACCTTGTTTTACTGCTCTAATATCTGACTCTAATTGATAACGTTTAACAAATTAGATTGTAAAAACAGTGTCTCTAAGTGATCCCACACCTCTTTAGAAGTAGGAAATTTTGCTAAGTGCATACCAATATTCATATCAACTGAATTATTAATCCAAGTAATAATTTTAGAAATACATTTATTCAAGGTACCCAAAAGTGTAGCATAACCTTTATCTTTGGAATCAGGAACAACAATGTCACCACTTACATATTCCCACATATCCTTCCCAATCAAAAAAATTTTCATAACATAAGCCCAATATGTATAATTACTTTTGTTCAATCGAACACTAATTTACAAAGAGAGAATCATCACGTTCAGTAGCCATGTGTGTAGACAAAGAACTTAAGAAAAACAAATCTTGATTGCAGAACAGAAATTAATTGAAAAAATTAGGTTTAGAAATCACCTTTTGGAGAACCAACACAAAGAATTGAAACAAAGGGGTACCACTAACTAGTAACCAACACCAATAGGAGTTCACGCCGGAAGAAAAAAAAGTTTCATCTGACCAGAATGAAGAACCCTAGCTTATAAAAAAAGAAGAATAAGAAATATCGCAGCTTTACTCTTAAGACGAGAAGCAGAAACATGACCTAGACGAGAATGCCATAAATATAAATTACTAGAGTTCGCTGTGAGATGAAAAGATGATAAGTCGACTGTAGAAGCAGCAACATCAGGAATACGGAGCTCCACTAAAGCGTATAATCCCCCTTCTCTATGGCTATCCCAATCACTCTCTTCGACCGAGGATGCTGAACAGACAACAGGTAGGAGAAAAGAAAACATTATAACCCAAGTCACATAGTTGGTTAACAGAAATTAAATTCATTTTTAATTTAGGAATGCAATATACGTCAGAGAAAGATAATTGTGGAGTCTTAACAGAGACACTACCGGCTAGAGGCAAGATTGTACCATCAACGGTTTCAACAGTTTTGAAAAAGGAAATAGGAGATAAGGAGGATAAACAAGAGAAATCTTTAGTCATATGGTGCGAAGCACCTGAATCAAAAACCCAAATGGAAGAATTTATACCTGACACATTAGATGTTGACAAACCTGCAAAGGAAGAGGTCGTTGGGTTGAAGGAACTGGATTGTTGAGAATTCAAAAGCTTTTGCAACTGTTCAATAAGAGATTACGAAGATTTATCCTCATTTCTAGGAATAGCAGCTGCAGCAGTATGGTATTGCTTGTTAAAGGATCCTTGTTGTTGTTTCTTCAAAATCAGCGGACATTGAGCCTTCCAGTGACCTTTCTTCTTCTTGCGAGAAATTACATTCATCGCTAGCACTCCTTTGTGGTTTATTATAGTAACTAAAATAAGGCTTTGAGGGTACTGCTAGTACACTTTCAGTAGGAAGAGGAAGAATCCCTTTGTTGTTAGCTTGAGATTTGAAACGTACTTCTTCGGCTAATAACTCATTAACAACAGAATCCACAGAAGGTAATGGATTGCAATGCAAAATATGACCTCTTAGAGCTTCAAAATCATTACGAAGAGCCATTAACAATTGAACAAGACGTTGCTCTTCACGATATTTCACATACAAAGCAACTTTTCCAAGTTCAAGCGGAGTTCGTAAGAGCAAGTTAAACCCAATACCCATTCATTATTGAATAAAATTCTTGTACATCCTTGTCACCTTGTTTTACTGCTATAATATCTGACTCTAATTGATAACGTTTAGCAAAATTAGATTGTAAAAACAGTGTCTCTAAGTGATCCCACACCTCTTTAGAAGTAGGAAATTTTGCTAAGTGCATACCAATATTCATATCAACTGAATTATTAATCCAAGTAATAATTTTAGCAATACATTTATTCCAGGTACCCAAAAGTGTAGCATAATCTTTATCTTTGGAATCAGGAACAACAATGTCACCACTTACATATTCCCACATATCCTTCCCAATCAAAAAAATTTTCATAACATAAGACCAATATGTATAATTACTTTTGTTCAATCGAACACTAATTTACTGCAGAGAGTCATCACGTTCAGTAGCCATGTGTGTAGAAAATGAACTTAAGAAAAACAAATCTTGATTGCAGAACAGAAATTAATTGAAAAAATTAGGTTTAGAAATCACCTTTTGGAGAACCAACACAAAGAATTGAAACAAAGGGGTACCACTAACTAGTAACCAACACCAATAGGAGTTCACGCCGGAAGAAAAAGAAGTTTCAGCTGACCAGAATGAAGAACCCTAGCTTATAAAAAAAAAAGAATAAGAAATATCGCAGCTTTCCCCTTTTTTTTTTTAAGTTAAAGATAAGAGAGGAAGCAGTACTACGAGGACCACGGCAAAGGATTAGAAGGAGACCAAAAAAATAAAGAAAAACCTATAGAGGAAAAATAGAGGAAAATTTTCCAGCCCTTGCTCTTGCGCTAACCACGTTTCTCTTGCACTAACAACGGAAGCGAACAAAACACTCTTGCACTAACAACGGAAGCGAACGAAACCTTGAAGTAGACCCATCAAAGGCATCTAGCTGATACCATGTTTGCTTTAGTGAAGGAGAATTCTATATGTTTCATTGAATAATAAACGAACTACACAATAGTTTATATATACAAAATAACAGAGACATGAGGGAAGCTAAGACATAAAAGGAAAGCTAAATATATTCCTAACATAGCATATTACTCTATTCTAGACTATTCTAGAAGATTACTTTAACACAGCTGAATTAGCTCAATCAGTTTTCTTTTTCTTTTTTATAAAACAGGATCCCGCAAAACGACTGTGTTTATCTGTTATTATAGATAGACTACTGAAGCCAGTCGTAACTGAAAAGATTTAAGGAGTCTCAGAGGTAGTCGTTTTGAGAAATAAGACTACAATAATAGGGCTCCAAGAAATATTCCTATTTAGTGATTTAAAGTGTTTTTCTGACAGACTTTTTTATTGCATTTTCCACTAGTAGTAGCAGAGGTCTACTAAATCGGTTGTATGAGGTCTTAATCGGCCTGAATCGGCATAGGAGTCTTGGTAACCATTGTTGTTGCAGAGATTGTTGTTGGTGATCTTGAAGTAAAATTTGTTCTTGATTCCTTAGCTAGAGGTGAAGTTGTTTTCCTTACTGTTGCAGGTATTTCTCCAGAGAAAGACATGATGCTACCCACTTCAAAAATTGAAGGAAACCAACAAAAACCCAAACTAAAGTGCATAAAATGGAGTAACTGAAATCAAACTAAACAAAAAAAAAAAAAAAACTGAGAAAGGCTACAACTTTTTTTTTTTTTTTAGATCTAACAGGGAAAACTAAGAACTAGTAAAAAAGGAGTTAGAGAGGTGAAAGATAAAGAGTATATGAAAGAGATCTTGGGATGGACTGCTCCGATCTTCTCCATGGAACAAATCGGAGCAGGCGGCATTTAGGGTTTTGACGGGTCTGTTATCGGAGGAGGAGGAGGAAAATAGGAGAGGAAAGAGAGGAAAGGAAAGAGAGGAGAGGAGAGGAAAAATCTTGTTTTCTTTTAGAACGGAATTTTTTTCTTTTTTTTTACTAATGGACATTGAAGGTTAGTAATTAAATTATAACTATTTGTTTTGCTAAAATTCGAAGTTTGACCTTATTATTCCTAGCCCAAAAACTAGGCTAGCAAATCAGTGAGACAGTGAGCTGAAAAATCAATGACTCATCGAATCAATAAAAGACCTAACAAATGAGTTGAAAAATCAGTGACTCATCGAATCAATAAAAAGACATTTATAATAAATGTTTTAGGGTTTTTTTTCTTGGTTTTTTCTTTCTTTTATACCAGTCTTTATACACATGAGAGAAAAAAAATGTTTACTAGATTCAAAGTATATATAATTACTATTCGATGAATTCTCGTACACCAAACCCACCATCATTTTTTCCCCTGACTTTGAGAATCCACAGACCCTCTGGTGGTCGAGAATTCAATGATTTATCGTACACTTGACCCACGTGGTTCTTTTTTCCTCTGACTTTGAGAATTCACGATCCATCCGGTGGTGGAGAATTCATTGAATTCTCGAATACCAGACATGTCGTGATTTTTTTTTTCCCTGTTCTGACATATATTAGAACAGGCCTTAAAGCATTAACCTGTTAATTACTAATACATGAAATCTCGTTTTACAAGATTGACCTAAATGAGCAGTTTGTTATATGATCAACTCGAAGTTAAACCTTATATTTACAAAAGACTAAAGCTTTATTATATATTATCACTCGTTTGAGTATTAACTATTTGGGTGTTCCAAAACTTAAGCAGCCAAATACCTCAGTTTTATACATTGAGATGAGATGAATGTATGGTAGGATGATACATACTTGACGGGTGAGTTCGTGATAGTGGATGAAAGCATTAGAAATTTTTTAGACACAACACCACGAACTGACATGTTAATTCACGATGATTCTGGTGGTTATGAACTCAATGGATTCACGGCCACCAGAGCCTCCTTGAAAAAAAACTAGGGATTATGTTAGAACTTTGTGGTCGGCCGGTTTAGAAGAAGAAGATTTGTGACAATCGTATTTGGAATTTAGTTTTAATAACTGATTCAACTCAGTTGGATCGGTAACTCGCCTCTTACTAGCTGTTGATTTCTACTAACTCGGTTTGGGATATGGGCTATGGTTAATAAATTGAAAAATATTGTGGGTTATGGTTAAAATGGGCTATGGTTAATAAAAGCGTGTCTATATTTAAGAGAAACCTTTTTCTTTACAAAAACGAGCTTCGAAATTAAAAGTGATTTGCTCAAACTTCTTGTAACTAGTGATAAAGATTTTTTTGCCACATAAGTTAATGATGAAGATTCCGACGAAAATTTTATCGGCGGAAACAACAAAGATGAAAAATTGGTCGGAAAAACATCAATATTAATCTTAAAACCTAACTCACCAACCAACAACAGTCATTAAAGCAAAAATAATAAACTTCTAACAGTAGATAAAATAACAGTAACGATGTAATAGAAAAAATAAAAAATAATAAAAATAACGCTAACTAACCAAACCTAAAAAGTAAGAAATAACGACCAAATTTGATCAGGTCAGGCCAAAACAAACCACACCTGAATAGATAAGGATTGGGGCGCCGTTTACTACTCAACTTTAATTTATACCATATATCCAACCTGGATTATTAAATTTTCAATTGTTTATTAACTTTGATTGATCCAGTTGGATCCTAAATAAATTAAGTTGTATAGGTGGCTGTGTTGGTGACGTTTCAACGACGTCTGATTTATTCGTAATGTTCCTTCATCCAGTGGGATTTAGTCAATTTCCTCAGCGCTTAAAGTCTTACCTTATTATCATGTCTCCACTACAATCTCGCTTGTAAATGCTCGATGGATGTACATATCCTCAAGCGTAAGCAAATTCTATAACTGGGAAATTGATAGAAAGATTAGCAGTCATATAACTTCTACCCGGGCCATATTGGGGAAACATATGACGCACCAATTAATTTTTCTCCACTTTGTTTGTACTTGGTTGTGAGATCGTTTTTCATATGTAATTGTAAAAGAACTCTCCTCTGCCTTGTAGGGATTTTTTTCCTTTTAAATATAAACTTTTTTCCTCAAAAAATATTCCAGTTTAATCCTCGGTAAAATCATTCAAGTGTTGTCTTTTGATCTGTTTATGAAATAAAATTAGACCGCTGCATGGTGGGAAGGGCCGGCCGAACAGAAGACGAATAGGAAAAAAAAAGTGAAAATATCACTTTTCCTAAAACGGAGAGAGTACATCATTTTAGTAGTTGAAACGGAAAACCAGTTGATGCATAAACCAAACTATGAGTGCATAATGTGTTATGCATCCTGTGTGGTGGTTTGCATAATGACTATGTATTCAATTTTTAAAAATTATGCCTAAAAGGATAAACAACTCCAATTTATTTTCGTAAAAACTCTAAATTGGATATTGTTGTTGGTACTCATTGTGTAGATCTCTTTAAAATCTTTCCATCGACGAAAAATTTGTAAAATTCCAAGGCATGGATTTTTAGATATGTTATATTTTAGTTTGCTTGCCAATGATATTAATTAGACTAAAAGGGAGTAAAAATTTTGTCCAGTAATATAGACAAACCGTGGACACCAAAAATATCCAATCTTTTTATCAAATAGCACATTTGCTTTAGGTTTCATTTTACAAAGAAATGACCATAAAAAGGACTCCCGCCCTGAGGCCCTCCAATCGGTCGGCCCAAATATAACACAAAACATGATTAATACGAATACAAATATGACTCAAAGACAGCATAATTAGGTTGTTATTTTATCGAGATTAGGTGGCTTGCATGATTACACTGACTTAGTTCGACAGGTAGATAGACACTTGATTGGTTTAATAATTTAGAAACAATTGATGAGCTATGTATGAATAAAAGTCCATATAATTAACTTAATTTTATTAATTAACTTTGTCTTAACCAAATTGATATAATATTTTGGAATCTATTGATGAGCTATGCATGAATAAAAGTTCAAATCATTAACTTAGTTTTATTAATTAACTTTGTCTTAATCAAAAATTCAACTTGGACCATTATATTTTTGTTGCAAGGCCTTGGATTCATGGTGGTGGGGTGCGACCAATATAGATATTATCAGGGTTTACTCTGTAAGTTAAATAAGAGTATTATTTCGACTATTCTGTTCATCCATAGTCTATCTACCAAGTTGTCAATAAATAAAATTGCTTGTGGAACATGTAATATTGCACGCATATAATTTACTTGCGTGTTTTACAACCCACTTTAGACCAACAAATTTTTTGCATAGCAGTTGGTAACTAAGCATGATATTTGTATTTTTACGCACATGTTATGGTTGTGTTATACTCGTCTCATTACGAACCTGCATCGTATGTCAATAAAACAATTACATAGTTAATTAATTATCCCCATTTTGAAATATTTGGCAGGAGAACTATTGCACGCTAGATTTGCGGACCGTCACTTTGGTGAGACGGTTTTCTCGTTAAGGGGAGATACGAAAAATGATTTCATAAGGGATGGACATGAATCGTCGTGATATGTACCCACTCTGTCTCATATTGATACTTGAGCTTCAAAAATGTAATTGTGAAGTGAAAAAGAATTCAATGTGCACTGATATCGCTAAAGTGACAAGATTACGCATACCACTTGCAGATGTTCCTTCAAGGTAGGTAAGAAATCCTCATTCAGGTAACTACACCATAGATTAAGATGTTGGAATTACACCTAATAGAAGTGTAGTGGAGTATGTGGATTTATAAAGGAAGATGGACAACCCCTTAGATTCCATCAGTGCTCACCTCGAAATTAAGGAAGTAGGTTAAAAATGCACAACCTGTTTCATATCATTATTGAAATTATCTCATTAAATTGTGTATGATTATGTCGAAGAATCAAAATGAAAGGATGTCAATGGATTATGAGAATGAGCACGAGTCAATGGAAGAATCATGCGAACATGTTAATGATTAATTATTTCATATTTACTTGCTCGAGAAAGTAGAGCACGATGAGATCAAACCATGCTCCTTATTATTTAATATAAACAAATAGCGTATTTAACCGACACAATCCGCATAGAACTTGGTTTTTTGACAAATATACAGATATTTGATACGGTAGTGCTAGCTGATGTAGTTTTGAAGTGGTAAGTAGAGTGTCGTTCGCTCGGACTCGTTGAGGTTGATTTTAAGACTTACTTAAATAAAATACTAGAAACAAAGAAAAGATTTTAACAATGTTGAGTGATACTGGGACTTAGGATTCCACCAAACTTCTTTTTCTGTGGTTCAATTATTAATTCTTTGACAATAACAGCTCCATAAACAATAACTATTGACTCTAAATCTTTGCCAAGGTAGATTTTATAAAACATTAATTGTAAATGGTAAGCATGGATTATCAAAACACCTAAGCTAAGCATAACCCATCAAACTAAATCACAACTAATTAATTTAAAATCATAATTCAAATTATATTAATGCAAAAGTCGTAAAAAGAATTAAATAAAGTTACCACGGTGTTGAGAATTGGCTTCCTCCGTCATCCCAATGATGGGGTTTAGCTCCTCATATCAAAAACACGCACAAAATAATAATCCATAGCTCAAATAGGTGTTTTATTGAAGAAATTGTATAAAATGAGATTTGTAACGCCGTAGTGGTGTTACAAGCGTCAACATGTTACAAGTTTTAAGACTGTCGAAGAATGATAGTTGTTTGACTCTGTTTGAATTTAAGATCGTTGTCGCGAGTCCGTTCTTCGTGTTCTTCGAACGACACTTCAAGTGTCGTCTGCAACCTCTCTTCTTCCTCTTCACCATTGCTGCTGCAACTCCTCTGCGCAAATGGATTTATCGCCTCTGCTTCACCCCAAACTCTCCGACCTCCTTTCCGAGACTCCCAGCACCCTTTATATACTCACAGGCCGATTATAACTCGAGTAAATCCTCTTTTTCTTCTCCAACAGGTCACCGACTTTCCTTCCTTTGTTGCTTCACCTCTACACGTTTCTGGGTTGTTTTGATCCTCCCAAATTATCTCTGTGACGTAATAAAATCATATGGAATGGATATATTCCCTTTAATACCACGTAAATTCCATGTAGAGCCGAGATTCTTTTCATATTTCTGTAAATAACTATTCTTCCCTGTTTTGCTCCAAACCGATGATCCGGCCCAACTTGAACGTTTTAAACACTTGTATTAACCCTGTTTGGCCATTATAAGTCCAGCCCATAAGATATCCGCAGTTGAATCTCTTTATATCACGTCCAAATCTCGCTCCAATTTTACGCAGTTGATAATATAGTTTTCCCGCCAATTTCCATTTTCAAACCATAGAAGATGACCTCCCCCTATCCTGTGCGGGTCTGCCAATAGTACTTGCTTTGGAAATGGGTGCCCCTTAGTAATTTGGGTACCCCTTATCCACTGTCGGGTTCCCTTTAGCAATTCTTCCGAGGTGTAATTATGACTTTTAAAGTCTCCAAGATACTTCCGGGTGCCCGTAGTGCGTCTTCTCGGGGTGCCTTTAGTAATTTTCTCCAGGTCCACTTTTCGAGCCAATTTCTTCACATATGTTTATTTTTCCAAAAACACCTACAATGACATAAAATACCAAAATAAGCACAAAATCGAGTACTAACATTACAGAGAATTGAGACTAATATAGACACATAAATGCGTCTATCAAATACCCCCAAACTTATTATTTGCTAGTCCCGAGCAAATCTAAAATAAAATCCTAACTCACTGTCGCAGGCATCGTCGATTTCATTTATCGTATGCAATAAGCCTTTAAACCCCTAGGTGGCCCTAGTGGCCGAGTTATAGTCTCGGGAGGGTTTACCAGAGGTGTACCCACAAAACCTTACTCCAAACCCTAACTATCTACGTAGAACCTTGGAAGGCACTAAAGAATCTCCTTGGTTGGCATACTTATTGACTACAGGAGGAAGTACCCTGATGCGAAATTCCAATTCTTTGTACACGAGTTTGCACTCAAGCATACTAAAATTCATATATAAGTCACGAGCTCTACTCGGATAGTTTCGGACATCATAACCTAGAGTCGACCAATCACATGGATAGAGTAAGAAATGGATATAGAAAACGTAGATGGTTTTGATGTTGTCTAAGGTGAACGGTGTTTCTCATATCTGTCCGAAGGCCACTGCCAAAACGAACCTATCCTAATGGACTGAGATATTGGTCTGGACTAATATCAACACACCGGCATATACAAGGGAACCAGTGGTCGATAATCCTAACTCTAGGTCAACACAACGGCATATACAAGGGTTCCAAGTGGTCGACTTTATTGAATTTATTCCATTGGTCGATGGTCTGTCTCTTTTTTTTTTTTTTTTTTTTTTTTTTATCTCAATCACTCTATTTCACCCTAGCAAAGGTAACAACTTGAATCGTGAGCCCCACCTAATCACTTAGATAAACATATTTTGAAGAAAACAAACAAAAAATAGAAGTGAAAAGGATTCAACGAGATATGGCGAAACTACCATGTTTTTTATTTAATTCTAACACCCGAGCTCGTGCTTTTATGAATAGACTCTTTAGATGTTTCCATCTAATCGAGATTGGTTCCTCAACTCCTACAACCAAAATGCTTCCATCCACTTAGATTGGTTAGTGCCATCCTTAATAAACACAAATTTCTAGGCTCTGGAGTTTATTTATTGCAACTAAAAAGTTTCTCCCATACCCTCAAACTTAAATCTAACATTGTCCTCAATGTTATAAAGATAAAATTAAAAACATGAACAAGGAGAAACTGTTACCATTTGAAGCAAAAGAGTTTAAGGAAAGATATTACCATGTTGCATGAGCATGGGTTACCTCCCAAGAAGTGCTAAGTTTAACGTCTTCAGCCAGACATAAGAAAGAATTAATCACTTCATATCATAAAGCAATAACCGAAATAAGCATGGATCATCTCGCATCAAAAAGTGTTAACACAGATAAAAGGAAACTGCAACAAACCAAGAATAAACATAGCACACCCTTGCCTAGTTTCCTGTTTAAGACAACTACATCTAGCTGTGGTTCAGGTTCAGGTTCAGGTTCTATAAACGGGTCTAAATAAAATATTTTCATGGGTTGCACCTCCTCATAAGTAAGATCTGAAATATCAGGTTCTAAGGTTTGGAAAAATTTAGAAGCACACAATAATAACCTGAATAATTGATGATCCTCTAAGTCAATCAGATTTGACTTACACAGTTGACCATAATGAGAGTGGTGGTCATTCTTAAGAAAATGTGTCAATTCTATTTTCCTAAAATAATTAGGTTTAGTCTCAGAACTTAATAATTGACACAACTGAAACATATACGTTCCCACAATTGGTTGAAAAATATTTGGTGGGAAAACAAAATCAATCTTGGTATCATAGCTTGGGTAAACCACATCAACCATAGGATGGGTTTCTAATAACTGAACTTCTTTCTGGACATTATTAGGTTCTGGAGAACTAGTATGAAGGCAATCTGGCACAATGGTTGAGGCACATATATCAAGTCCCAAGTGAGGGATCTCTACAAGAGCTAAAGGTAAAGCACGAGGAGAATGATAGTCACCCCCAAACTTAGAGTTTTGGGTGTCTCTAGATAGACTAGCTACAATTTTCCTAATTTCTAGATCATCAGAATCCTGAAAATGGTCAATTGCTTCTTGTAGGTCATATTCAGGTGACACATCCTCGTGCATATTTAAAAGCTCTACGAGTTCATCTTCTTCGTCTAAGACTCGTTGTTTCTAAATCAGACTCTAAAATATTATTCTTAGAATAAACTCGTTCCTCTAAGCCAATATCGGCTTCGTAATCAAAAGGAAATACTACATCGTCTAAAACGGGAGTATCTCTAGTCAAATCCTCGTCCTTTTGAATAGGTGAATAATTATTAAAATTATTTGGATTTGAACTAGAAATATTATCATTATAAAGCTCAATTGGAGTAACAAATTCCTGATTACTATGCCTATATATTTCAGATTCTTGATCAACACTATCTTCGTTGTAATCATCATAACATGAAAAGGGTTGAACCTCTTCTAAACAGGTAGTGTTACCAATTCTAACCTCGTCATCTTGATTATGCGAATAACTATTCTCATTTTTAAGGCTAAATTGGAAGTCAAGATTATTTCGAGCAATTCCTTCGTTCGTTTCTAACACAAACCTATTTGTATTCTCAGCCAAAATCTTGAGAGACTCTTCTAGAGGACGAATAGGACTGGAAGAAACAGACCAACAGTTTGAGAGCCTCTTCGAGAGGACGAATAGGAACGGAAGGATCATAATAAAGACTAGTTTTCAATTCTTTAATTAAGTCGTCCAAAGACGAGGTACTAGTGCTATAATATTCCTTATTTTCTTGCTCGTATGACCGGTGCACGTGCGAATAGTGATTGGGCTCACTATGATATGAACCATAACCTTGATAAGGTTGGTGTTCCCAACCACTATGCACACTGTGGTCAAAGTAATAGTGTCCATTTTGAAAATCAGTCGGGTATTCGTTGTATTGGATATTGTAATACCAGTTTGACATTCTTTGTGCACATGCAAATGCAAGGTCGACTAAAATGGGTAAGCTCGGTTACCACAAAGAAAATATACCCAAAGGTACGCGGTTGAGGTTTGTGTACTTTCACCGGTAACTCCCATAAGGCCCAAGGCACGGGTTCGACTTACTAATCCACTAGTTTTCCTAAATTTGGTAGTCTGACGAGATGCAATTGGTGTGTGCAGTGTTTTTTTTTTATTTTATATAAATAAAGTACTAAAATAAACACAAACAATATATACAAGTCCAAAAAAAATAAGGAAAATAAAAAAACTAACAAAAATAAAAGCTTCGGTTTTCTCCTTTTATGGCAAGTCCAACTTTTCACCTTCGTTTCAAGCAAAACCTGCACAACAAAACCAAAAATACCCAAAGTAAAATCAAAGAAAATAAAAATAAAAATAAAATATATACAAAACCTAAAAAAAATAAAAAATGTAAAACCTAAAACCTAAACCTAATTACAAGTCCCCGTCGGTGGCGCCAAAAACTGATGTAGTTTTGAAGTGGTAAGTAGAGTATCGTTCGCTCGGACTCGTTGAGGTTGATTTTAAGACTTACTTAAATAAAATACTAGAAACAAAGAAAAGATTTTAACAATGTTGAGAGATCTTTGGGACTTAGGATTCCACCAAACTTCTTTTTCTCGTGGTTCAATTATTAATTCTTTGACAATAACTTGACTCCATAAACAATAACTATTGACTCTAAATCTTTGCCAAGGTAGATTTTATAAAACATTAATTGTAAATGGTAAGCATGGATTATCAAAACACCTAAGCTAAGCATAACCCATCAAACTAAATCTTGTAAATTCGATTTCAAAATCATTAAAACTTGGTCTCGAGCTTGCAAGACTACATCTACAGCATGGATAGTAGTTGAGTCGAGATATATGTTGAAACCGTAGGAGGAAGCTCCGCTATAAACGGTACTGGTAAGGACTCATCTTGATTGCGGTATGAAAGCTAGTGTTATAGCACCACTCAGCCCAAGGCAGCCATTTTAACCATTCACTAGGCTTGATTCCAAAGAAACAACGTAAGTAGCACTCCAAAGTTCTATTTGTAACCCGGTCAAGCCATCGTTGAGGATGATAAGCGAGAACTTCGACAAAGTTGAGTATCTTTGAAGTGAAAAGAACGCTTCCCGAATTGACTCATGAAAATTGAATCCTGTCACTAGTGATACTTTTAGGCATTCCATGCAAGCGCACTATCTCACGAACAAAAACCTCAGCCACGAGATCAATGAATAAGGATGTGTAAGAGCCACAAAATGTGCATATCTTGACAAACGATCCACCACAACTAAAATAGATGTTCTTCTATTAGATGGTGGAAGACCATCAATGAAATCCATAGATATATCTAACCAAATGTCGGTAGGTATAGACAATGGATACGATAACCACGGAGGAGATATTGATTGACCTTGTTGTTTGTGACAAATATCACATGAAGAGATATATTCTTTAACCTGTCTTCTTCATTCCAGACCAATAAAATTTTTGTTGAAGACGTTTATATGTTCGCAAATACCCTGCATGACCTCCAGTTGGAGTTGAGTGAAATTCATCCAGAAGTTTAGAGCACCATGAAGATGTAGAAGCTACTACAATTCTGTTCTTGTAACGAAGTACTCCATTAATATAAGAGTAATGTGGCAGACAATCTTGCTGCTCCCGTAATTTTGCAATTATAAGACTCAAAGTCGCATCATTATGGCACTCTTGGACAATCTCAATAATTCCAGAGAATATTGGAATAGTAATTGCCATTAATTGACAATCATTGATACGAGATAATGCATCAGCCGCCATATTTAAAGCTCCAGTTGTAAATAATCTCATAATCATAACCAAGTAATTTAGACAACCATTTTTGTTGTTCCAATGAAGAAATGCGTTGCTCCAAGAAGTATTTTAGGCTCCTATGATCGGTGTAAATCTTAAAATGTCGACCAAGCGGTAGGGTCGCCATTTATTGATCGCATTAACTATAGCCAACATTTCCTTTGTCATAAACCGAGAGATTGAGGTTCTTACGAAAGAGATTTCTTGTAGTAAGCAACAGGCCGCTTTTCTTGAATTAATCTTTGCTCCCAAGCCATTACCGATGCATCACATTCTAAACTAAATTCCTTGGTGAAGTCGGGTAGCGCCAAAGCGGTGTACTAGTTAAAGCTTGTTTGAGATTGTTAAAAGTTGTTGTTGCCTCAGAAGTCCATGTAAAGGCGTCCAATTTAAGCAATTGAGTAAGTGGAGCACTAATCTTACCATAATCTCTGACAAATTTACGATAATAACCAGCCAATCCCAAAAATCCTCTCAAGGCTTTCACTGTTGTAGGAATAGGCCAATGAATGATGCATGATATCTTGTCAGAGTCAACTGACACACCCTCAGAAGAAACCATATGACCCAAATAACTTATGGTCTTTTAGCAAATGCACACTTTTCTTTATTTTAGAAAGATCTTATGTGCACGTAAAGCTTCAAATACCAATTGCACATGTTGAATATGCTCAACTTCAGTTCTTATAGATAAGAATATCGTCGAAAAACACCAATACGAACTTTCGAAGATAAGGACGAAGAATTTCATTCATCAAACTTTGAAAAGTTGCAGGAGCATTAGACAATCCAAATGGCATTACCAAAAATTCGTAATGTCCATCATGTGTGCGAAAAGCTGTCTTATGAATATCATCTAAATGCACACGAATCTGATGGTATCCAGCACGCATATCAATTTTGGAAAATATGATCGCACCATACAGTTCATCAAGAAGTTCATCTACAACTGGAATTGGAAATCTATCTTTGACAGTAGCCTTATTAAGTGCTCTATAATCCACACACATACGCCAAGAACCATCCTTTTTGCGCACTAAGAGTACAGGGGAAGAGAAAGGACTTGAACTATTTCTAATAAATCCTGCCTCTTTGAGTTCTGAAACAATTTTCTCAATTTCTTCCTTTTGAAAATAAGGATACCTATATGGTCTAACATTAATGGTCTTTGTGTTAGGCAATAAAGGAATACGATGATCATGCTCCCCAGGAGGTGGTAATTCATTGGTGATGCAAACAAATCGGAGAAACGTGAAAGTAATTAAAACCGCATTAGGTACACGAAGCATCCTCTGAAGTTGTTGATTGTCGTCCCATTGAAGTAGAATTCCATCTTTGAGTGTCTTGAAATACCTTTCGCATTGGAATACTATCAAGTAGCAAGATTGAAGTGACTTGTTACCTACTAATGTATAAACTTGAGCATTGGAAGTAAACTTGCATATGTAATTTCTCAAAATCCCAAGAGATATTACCCAAAGTCCTCAACCATTCTACTCCAAGAACTGCCTCCACAACCACTTAATTCTAGCAACATAAACTCGGTAGTGAACTGATAATCTTGTAATTTCATAGAAATATCGAGAACAAAGGCCTTGAGTTTTAAGAATTCCTCCATTACCAACCATGACATTCATATTATTAACTCGACTTAGGTGAAATACCACATTTCTTAGCTATTGCAGGGTGTAAAAATTATGAGTTGAACCAGAATCAAGTAAAATAGTGAGTGGCCTGACCTGCAATGTAACTTTGTGACACGCATAGTATTAGGGAATGAAGAGCCGGTAAGAGCATGTAATGAAATTGTGGGTTCATAATGCATCCGATTTGCGGCGGCGGGAGTAAGCATCTCTTCTCGTATCGGATGGTGTTGAATCGCATCCTCTCGGAAGAGTGTCTGCTGGAGACATCTCTAGAATCAATAACTGAGTTCAAAGGCTTTGCACAAACATGTCCAGACCTTATACTGCTCATCACAATTGAAACATAGACCACGTTCACGTCTAATCTTTTGTTCGTCTAAAGATAGGCGTTTTACTCCGAGATGGGATTGTAGTTCTCTTAAAGGGTGCATTAGGGTCAATCGGATGGAGTGCTTGAAAAAGTAGAGGATTGTCTATATTGATTTGGCCTCGCAATAGATTTGTAAAAGAATGGTTGGAAAGAAACACATCCTCTTGTTTGATGGCTTTCTTGAAAAGCTGCTGACTAATGTTGGCGGTTCAAAAACTTCAACAACATATCGTATTTCTTTCTTCGAGAGAACGAATAAAAAGATCAATAACATAGTCATCTGGTAAATCAAGAACAAAGTTGAGAAGTCAAGCAAATTCTTTAATGTGATCACGCACCGATCCTTCGAGAAATTGTTGTCAATGCCATACGTGGATTAGAAAATTTCTTATCGAACAAAACGTTCTCGAACAAGTAAACAAAATTCTGTCCATGTAGGATTAATTAACTTTGGTTGAACCCAGCGGTACCAAGCATTGGCGTCACCCTTGAAATAAGATGTAGCAATGTAAATTTTTAATGCTTCAAGTGTATGATGTAACCGAAAATATTGATCTGCCTGAAAAATCCAACCAGCAGGATCCATTCCTTCAAAAGTAGGGAACTTCAAGTTATTAGGTATTGGAGAACCTAGAAGACCACTTGCTTCCACCTAAACCACCACTTCCGGGTATACCGAGATTCTTGTTGGTATTATTATGCCGGTCAATGAACCGCCAAAACCGGGAGGTGTGTTGAGAGGAAAACGAGCAAGGAGGAGTGATGCCATATTACGGTAAAATGATTATCCAAATTGTTGATATTCTCGCGTGTTTTGCTGCATCACGGTCTCCATCTCTTTTTGTGATTATCTAATATAGTTTGCAAACTTGTATTATGTAACGTTTGCGTTCTTTTCATCATGCATCTATCACATCGACTTTCGTTTGATCATCATTGTCAAGTATCAATAACGAGTTTGCATAAAATCGATGCCGATTGTGTTCAAGGTATTGATCACAAATGTAAGTTGGTTAACTTCTTCGGTAAAGAGTCGTTGTTGCAAGCGGAAGCTAAAGAAATTTTTTTTTTTAGGGTTTTTTTGATAATAATCTAACTGCTACGATGATGAGATGTTATGGTTCGAGACCTTAACAGCAATCAAAGAACTCAAACCTACAGGAAAACAAGTGATTTGAATGAAGAAAAGAGAGAATTTAGAGAGAATTAAGAGAGAATTGAGAGATAGAGAATAGCAGAGAGGTTTTTGAAGAGTTTAATTATATTTGTTATATCTTAAAAATAGCAAAGTATATGTACTTATAGCTGACAATTGCTTGGCTAACAAGTTGCGCAGCAATTCTAGTTGCATTAAATAACTAACTTAATCAAAACAAAATAAGGAAAGACTAATTAAGGAAATACGTGTGGAAGGTGTTGGTATCACAACAAGAAACCATAATGAATTCTGATTCTTACTTGAGAGGTTTCAGTGTTTCACCCAAATTTGTTGGAGTTATCTTCTTCATCTGATTCCACCGTTTTCATGGATGACCCAAAAAAACCCCAATTGGACAAAAGAAAAATCAAAAATCGGAATCCCTAGTTCTTTGTTTTGCTTCGTTTTTGTTTGAGGAGGCGATTACATAGAACATTGAAAATGAAAACATAGATTCAGGGATTCCAGAGGAAACGAAGAAGAGGAAATCATTTCTCGCTTTACGTGGTTCGGTTTTGGTCCGAGAAGAAACGGGGAGGAGCGGATTCGATGTTAAAACTCTCTGTATCCCTTTTACAGAAATATCCTTTGTTTTGTAGAACTGATACACAAAGCATGGAACTGATATTTGAGGGTATATCTATATTATAAAAAGAAGTGGTGTTTGTGTAGACTGATATATCCGACCATCGATTTCGTCATCCCACGGTACGGATCGAGAGTTGGACAAGAGATATTTTCGTGCGTCGGATCCCCTTGGTTTCTTGATGTTGTTAGGTCCCGTTAATAGTGCGGTTTCCTAATACCAACACTAACCGTGTATACAAAGTTTCTTCGTATAACTCTGTTTCCAAAATTCCCTAATTTTACCTTGACCAATTTTTAGGTTTCATTAAGCGCACCCTAACCTTACCGTGACCAATTAAATTCGTGGTCTACTCGATTTAATTAGCCAGGACGCATGCATACATATTTGAGAACCCTAAATTTTGTAATGGGCTAGACAGCGATTACCAAATATCTATGTACATGGGCTCCACAGCTCTCCCAAATTTTGTATGGACGCATGCATACATATTTGTCAAGAGTTGCTGGACCTGTTTGCTAAAAGAACATCTAATTATCAAGTCAATAACTTCATTCCTCGTGTCGGTATTGGTGCATGCGGAGGACGACACGTTAATCATATTTAATATTAGTAAAGGAGATTCAATAAGCTAAGGTTCCCGACAAACTTAGAGTAGTACTACCCTCATTACGGCAGTATCCTGTGTTAGAATTGATTAGCTGATTTACCTCAGTTATATTTTTCGTATAAGATATGCATTAGAATTCTATTTACATAATGGTTTCTAAATTACCCACGGTTAGAATATAGGAAACACGAAAAGAAAAAAAAAAAAAAAAAGGGAAAAAAATATAAAATTTAGGAAGTTAGGAATATAGGAAATCAGTATATCAAATCTTAATTAGGGGATTACATTTGACTCTTGATTTTCTAATCCACGGTCGGGGCCGTAGGCCCCGGCTCTGGGCTGTCCCGACTGACTAAACACGACCCGATTATTATATGTTGACTAAATTTTAACGGGGACTATATTTGACTCTAGATTTTTTAATCCACTAGGGGCCGTAGGCCCAACTGCTATGACCCGATTTATCAAACACGAAACAATCATTACATGCCGACTAAAATTTTATGTGAGGATATTGACGGTAAAAGCCGAACAAGAAACAAAACTCGAAAAGGTTGAGCCCCAGCCGTAGGCCGGGGTGATACCTAGTAGGTAATATAAGGAAAGGCTTCACCAAAATTTGTGACGGTTGAAAAGTACCCCTTTTCTTTATTATAGTAAGATTGTCGATGAATTTATGAAGATTTCGCAAGCTATCTAAGATTACTCTCTGCTTGATTTAATAGGAGATCTGCTTCTTGAGCGTTTCCTTGAAGTCCTATGTTTGAAACTGTGAGCATCCCGACTGGTGGTGTTATCGTCTGACCTTTTAGTGCGGCTTGTTTCCTTTTTGCCACCGTTCTTGTGTCCCGGTGAACCATCATAAATTTCCTCAGGACCTGCAATCGCACCACCTGACTGTCCCAAAGAGAGTTCATGACTTGAATTGTCCTGTAATAAATCAATAGCTTCCTCTTGATTAAAATCTGATCTTCTTTTTGATTCTTTAAGGTAAAACCTTTCGCTATTGATGTCCTTTGTTGTTCTGTATTCTCTCTTCTTTTCGTTGCGATCATCTCGCCTGTGTTTCTGACCTTTGTCTTTTTTATTCTCTTAGTGACAGAGGTCCTCTTCAGAACCTGTTTCTTCTTCCCCACTTTTTGAGTGTTTCCTTTTGCGAGATCTGTCAGAATATTTGGAGCTGTTTCTTTTGGAAAACTTTTCAGAGCTTTCCTTCTCTTTAGATTTAGAAGACCTTCTAGAGTTTCCATGTTCAGCAAGGCGACTTGACGTTTCCCAATCACTACATTGATCAATATTTTCGTCAAATTTGTAATCTGCACTGGGATCGTAACGGCCAGGACTTGCCGACAAATTACTATTGCCAGATTTGGTGACCTCCAGCTGTTCCTTTGAATGCTCCCTTCTTCTACTTGAGTTATCCTTTCTGTGGGAATCCTTCCTGTCAAGTCTATCCCTGTCAGAATGGTGACGTTCAATTTCATTTCCTCGGTCATAAGGATGATCTGCCTGGGTTCTAGAGTGACGCTCCCTCGCCCGACCTTTCTGTCGGTCTCTGTGCTTGTCCAAGTAATCATCAGACTCTAGATATCGATCACTTTCATGGTTAGTTTTTTCTTCATATCTTCTGTGCTCATAGGAGCTTCTCCTACTTCTACTCCTATGAGAGTCTCTCTGCCTGCTTGAGCGACCACTTCCCTTGTCTCTCTTTTCGTCACTGCTACATGAGGAGTCGACAGTTCTGGACCTAGATCTTCTTGAACGGTACCTGCAGAATTAAATAAGAACAATTTAGAAGGAACCCAGTATCATAATCTGCAAAATCAAATTAAAAACTACTTGAAAATGATGTATAATGATGAAGTGCATTTTAGTTTCCAATTTAATAATTTCTATCTAATGGATGAATCCTAAAATATTTTGTGGCTTGGCATTTTAAGGACCAGCACAAGATGAAGATAAATTTCAGACGGAAAGACCCAGCACCAAATGATGATAATCAAGCATAAACTTTATGATAACAAATCGAGTCTTAACTCTGATCATGTTGATTTTAACTTCAGCAGATGGCTATCTAAGGTTAGTGGTGAGACTCATACTCTAAAGGCCGCTACTTCATAGTTCACTAGTTGTGGGACGAATTTCAGCACAACTTGCAGAGTGGGAAACAAGATGTTGATACTCCGGAAATTAAGTTTCACAGCGATCTACCAACAATTACTGCTCACAGATTTCAGAATGCATCCAACTGTTACACGAACCAAGAGAATAATTCGAGGTCCATATTGTGCTTACAATGCCGATGTTGAGGAATTTAAACGTGATTGCTAAAGGCGGGTACCAATCCATATAAAACAAAATAATCCTGACCGCTGGATTCTGTATTGGTACCCGCATTTAGCAAACTTGGAGCCCGCCTTTAGCAATCATGAATTTAAGTAGTTGTTTGGCATTGGAATCAAAAGTGAAAAACAAGATAAGAAAGAGTGAAAGCATAGAGAAGCAAACATCTGTACGGAGACAATGTGGAAAATGAAAGAGCAGCCAAGGAAAAATGACAGTACAATGCGTATGGTTATCATTCTAAGAATCAAGTAAACAACACATTCTTCAGGCTATAAGGCACAAAAATATGCACGGTTTTAACCAGCTGATCGAAGCATACCTGTCACTCTTAGGAGTTTTCCTCTCAGATCCTTCCTGCTTCCCCCAGCTTTCAGGTACCAAGTGTTTGTCATATTCATTTTCATCTGAAGCGCCAAATAGACAAGCCATCTTTTCCACCCAGTATTTAGGAGGTGGCTTATCCCAATCAGCCCATTCATAGTCCCCACTAGGATTGCGAAAGCAATGTATGAAGTTGCAAGCTGTTCCACGGGAACAAGTCTGCCAAAAGAGATGCCACAGCAGAATAGTATAAACATCCACAATTATTTAGAATAACCGTTTTTCTTATCATAAACAGTGCAACTAATTCAACCGAGAACAAAAAAATGATACCACAGATGAACATACAATGAAAGAATCACAAAAAGCAAAAATGTACCGTAAGTCTCGATCTCATATACTCCCCACAGATGGCAACCCTCCATTTAGTAACACCAACATACTCGCATGTTATCTGTTAACAGACAGTACAAACATGATAACCAGGAACAAAATAAGCTATAATCATGAAGACAAGCAAAAAACTAAGGAAACTGGTAAAGTGAAGAGAATACCAACAAAAATGATTTATAGTTTTTTAAGAAACCCAAAAAAGATTTATTAGATAATCAAAAAATAGAAAAAAAGAAAAATGTGGAGGGGGTAAAGCAGAGAGTCATTTGTTAATTGTCAGAATTCAGGGTGTAGAGGAGTTTCAACATCCGCTTGTGGGTTTTAACACCCAATCACGTCACCTAGAAAGGTATCTACTGAAGGCAAACAAAACTAATAGTAACAAGTAAATAATCCCGCTGAAGCTAAATATCTTCAGACCCTCTCAATGCTCATAATTATTCCCCATTCTCTACTTTACAACTCATTCTGAGATTTCATAACAATGCAACCCAATCCAAACTAGATATAGGTTAAGAATTAAGTCTGTGCCACAACTGTCCATATAGGATACACATTTTTGACAACAAACGTTTATCAAGCGGAGAAGAAATATATACCTGCTTGCTGGCAAAATACCGACCATTTAGAGAGCGATAAGCAAGGATGGCTGATTCTAGAGACTTATAGTGCACATATACATTCCCACGCAGATGGAACGAACCGTTTCTGCATACCTGAACAGAACATCATAGCTTTAAAATTGCAAGTCATAACTTTGTGTTAGTAAATTATCTATATAACAGAAGGTTCCCATATGTAATCACTGAAGTGTTCGAGAGAGGTCCAGCCAAAACTGATTTGAGCTTCACCAAAAATTAGGACCAATCTTAAGATTTAAGCACGAAAAAAAATAAAAAATTAAGCAATAACACGAATTTTTTTACAGCTTATTAGATCCAGATATGTTTAGAAAAGTAAAAACCCTGTTAATCTTTCAGAAAGTACTTAATAATCTCTTAACATAAACTTATGTTATAGAAAGCAACCTTGAAATTCACAATTTCCCCAAACTTCAAGAATTCTGTATGTACATCCTCATAGAACTCTTCATAAGAGCGTTCAACCTCTTCATCAGTTTGCTGGGAGATAAAAAGCAACCAGGTTTTTAGATACAAAATATATGCATAAACATGACAAAAGACTAAATCAAATATAGAATTGTCAGGCTTAGAGAAAATATATAATTCATCCAGGAATATGCATCAGGCACCATTGGACCGTGACCATAATTTGACCACAAATTAATTAAAAAGATGAAATTAGTTTCAAGAGAAAACTTAGTTGAGCTTCTAGTATAAAACGACATTATCAAATAAGTAAGGTGCCAGTGAACAGTGAATGGAACCCCAGGCCGTAACTACAATTTCATTATATGGCCTTGAGATGAATCCAGTGATCAAAATTTACTAGTTAGTTAACTAATAGGACAATCATGTCCCGATACCACTAATTGTACATAAGAGACTCTCTAAGACAGTATCTGACACTAAAGCATTTATTGTTTTCCGACTATAATATGTATGGAGCTGACAAGAACAAAATTAAATATAGTTATCAAATCCCATCTAAATCATGTCTACAGATGAGATATCATCACCTGCATGTTCAACCTTTAAAAGTACTATCTGGGATAGAAGCATACCTCCATCGCCAGGAAACAGAGAATTCCCATAAGTAGATTAACTAGAAGTTGTTAAGGAGGTAAAAGACACATGAACAAGTAAATACTTCCTAAAAATATAAACGTCAACAAGTAGGCTCCATTATGGAAGGAGTTCCTAACTCCTAAGCTCGTGAGGTACAAATAACGCCCCATCTAAAACTAAAATTATAAAGTCAGCAACCAATAACTGAAAGAAGTTGAGAAGAAAAAAAAATGATACATAGAAACAGAATATGAGTATATTTCATAAAGTCAGCAACCAATAACGGTAACATAGGATACAGAACTTCTATAAATCTTTTATCTCCATCCCCAAACAAGACCAAAACGTGGATTCTCCGCCAAATTGAACCTTGAGATAAATTTCTGATGATTAAGTCAAAGAAAAGAACAAATTTGCAACCAAAGAAGCCCAAAATAATAATCATAATAGACATTACATAATACAGTATATAGTTTAGAAAAATGTTCTCATCATTAGAACCATAATGATGAGCCTACGAAAGTCTCCGTCGCTATGAGCGTCTGCTCCTGATTATTGTTGCTCAACAGATGAAGAACAGTAACAATTTTTTTAAGATTCAAATAGTTTACTCAATCCAATAGCTCTTTTCACCTTTTATTTTTCTGTTTGTCTAGTAGCTTTAGTCTCTAAATCAATGAATTGTGCCATGGTGGCAAGACACCTAAAACCTAGGATCCCTAACATGCAAATATGTTTCTTTATATAAGTTAAGATTATAATACCAAAACTACAGTAAAACTAGAGAATGAGTACGGTCTCCCGGGTGTAGACTCATTTATGTTATGATTATAAACTTTAACGGTCTGCAGAGTCCTTTATGTTACTATTTAAACTATTCGTCAAAGACGCTTATGGTGCAAAGATGACTACGTAAAGCTCCTATTATAGTCCACAGAGTTGAAATCAGTGCACTTGCTCCATAAGTTTATCTAACAGGATTTTAACACCTAACCTCTACTTCTTGTTCCATTATCCTCTCTTTAACTTCGGAACAACAGACACCTAAGAGCTGAATGAGCATAAGTTTCACTCAGATAGCACCTAAATCCAGCATAAGGTCAAAAGCTTCCTAGATTGTAAAATTAAAGGATGCATGTAGCATGTGCTACCTTTCATCCATATAGAATGCAAACAGTGACAACTTTCTTTCTCACATAACATCTAAATAGTTTCTCTAAACTGATAAAGAAAACAATAACAAAATTAGAATATAATACGGACCTCAAGCCCCTCATCCTGCTCCCAAGCAAGGCCAGGTCCATTGTACATGTTCTTGATAAGCAATGTGCATGACTTATCAGGGTAATAATGAACTCTGCTACAACGCGATCCAAAACGACAGGCCCCAGTTTTGATATGGAAAGGACAATTGGCTTTATCCTACAAAAAAAAAATATAATAAGGCAATATCAACTAGTAGCACTAAAGGTGGAATCATTAAAACAGATATACTTGGGTCTACAGAAAATAGAGATATAGATGCATAGTTCCTCCCCGACAACTAAAATAGAATAAAAAGGTCATTATTATAAAAATTGAGATAATAATATTTGAATGCATACTTGTTCGGTTCCAAAGTTTGGCGTCTCCTGAGCAGCACCGTCAAAAACACCTCGTGATGACACATTTGTTGAATTCTTGTACGAGGAAAAAACTTCAGATTGTGGAGGAAGTGGGTTTGATGTAGGTCTTTCTTTATCCTGTCAAAAGTTATAATAACAGCCTTTTTTTTGGTAAAAACGAAGCAAACAAGGCAGTCAGAAACTGATAATATCTTAGTTAAGCATCATCACCGATACCTCAATCACTAGTTGTTGATCATTATTTTTCTTAGGAACCCTGACTGTTTTCTTCTTGACAATTATTTCATTTCCTTGCCAGATAATCTCTGCAGGCCCTTCCTCTACATATTCCCAACCCTCATCCTCACTCAACTCATCATTTTCAACCTGCCACAAGTTTCCAATAATGAATCAACTATAGGATTTCAGTTACAAATGTAAACTAGTATGCAATAAAGAAATAAATTTGATTTTCGGCAATAGAGGTCTATAACCCACTAAACAAAATTGAACCGACGAATGAACTACCACAGAATTAAACAAGTTTATACGCATTCTGAACAAGATATCACCATATCCATACCCGAATGAGTAATCTACAGGTTTTGCACAACAAAGACAGACTTCGATAAATAATGCGGAAATTGTTGCTATCTACAGGTTTTGAACTAACTGAGAGAAATACAAACCTGTCTTAACTTATCTTCCTCTTCTTCTCGAATCCTTCGTTGTTCTTCCTCTTCAGCCATTTTAGCAGCTTTCTCAAGCCACAACTTCTCACGTTCTTCAAACTCTTTCCTCTGTCTCTCCATTAACTCAGCTTCTTCTTTCTCTTTCAACTCGAGCTTACGCTGCTCTTCAACATCATTCAATCTAGCTTCTTCTTCTTCCTTTTCCTTCACAGCTATCTCTTTTCTTATCTGCTTCCTCTTCAACTTCTTCAACATTTTTCTCTTTTCTTTTCTACACAAATTCACATTCTTAAGAGTTTCTGCCATTGTTTCTTCTTCTCCTTCAGCCATTGTACTGTTCACCTCCAACGACATAATATGTAACTGAAATGTCAATCCAATGGAAATTTCAATACCCAATCAGTATAGTTTCTTCTTCTCCTTCAGCCATTGTACTCAGATCATAATCAATCAATCATATATATACAACTGAGAAGCAAAGATTCCATCAGTATAGTTTTGTTTTTGTAAAATTTTCGGAAAGATTCTCTAAGAGACATTTTCACAAACAGTTAAGGGCATTCTAGTTTCAAACCTAAATTCCTAAATCAATGATGATAATCATAAAAAATTACAGATAATCTCTAAAATCAGAAATTTAAGAACGTACCTGATGATGTTTATGTCAATCCAGGCGTCTATCTTCTTCTTCTCGTCTGCATCTCTAGAGGCAGACCTGTGAATCTGGAGAATCGAATCACCGTAAGGTGTGATTGATGATTCAATTGATAAAACCCTAATATTCACATCTAAATCCTGTGATTTGTGTGAAATATTGACTGGGTTTCAGTCGGAATCACTTGTTTTCTAGGGTTTTTATTTATATTTTGGGTATTTGAAATCCAGACGAAGAGTTTGAGAATTTAGAAGAAAGAGAAAGAGTAGCTGCGGAAATTTGCCGCTATATTTTTTTATTAATAATAACGGCAAAATGGATTGGGCTTAAGAAAGAGGCTAAATTTTGTAGGCCCACTTGGTGCGATAGACCGACTGCCTCTTGGCAAGTGGGATTTCGTGCAAGCTGTTTCTTTGACACGGTAAGCTAGTTGTTGTGACATTTCAATTTTTTCATTTGAATTCTGAGGTTGTATTTTCGGAAAGGTAATATAGGTGATGGCTTTTATCTTGATAAGAAAATGTTAGAACTTAGTTTGGGAACACAAGTTAAAAAAAAAATTAATTTTCTATGAAGTAATTGTTTTTGCTTTAGAAATTTTCTTTTTTCGTTATTTCTTTTTCAGCTAGAAAAAGAATTTTGTTGAAGTAACTCAAGATACGGATATTTGAGTGACAAAATGAGGTTGAATTCAAACGTGATAGAGTCGGAAGATCTCGTTAGAGAGTTAAGTACGGTTTTTACTCTCCTCAGATCACATTTTGCTCCCCCTCTAACAAAAAATTTGGCTTTTCCTCACCGAAATCCCAAGTATTGGCTTTTCCCACCGATACATACAAGTTTCAATTCAACCCTTAAATACGGACAAACGAGTCTGTCCGTTCCAGTTTCTTAAGTTTCAAAAAATTC
>JAJJWW010003795.1:29644-149737 GCA_023531295.1 Papaver armeniacum | reverse complement strand
CGGCCATTTCTTGGTTTAGGCCGGACTTGGCCAGGTCGATCTCTGAATCTACAAAGTGCTCACGTGGCACATTTGTTTAGGGTTTGAATCAATTTCTCACTCACCCACCGAAATTACCGAAATCGGCGAAGCTTGATTTTCACCCATAAACGATTGGCGACACGGCGGGAGGATTGATCTTTCGGTTACAACATCAAGTTCTAGCTCCCATCGCCAAATTTCGCGCAAGCATGAGGCGGCTATCCAGGGCAATCTCCTCAAACATGGATCCCGCCCAAAGGTCATGATAACTCCTCTCCAATTTCCCGGCGGCGCCTGATGGAGAGGTCCCAAGACTGGTTGACTGATCGTTTCAGAGATCCACGCGCCGAAACATGGACCCGATGAAGGACGCGATTACACGAAGCATACTCGACTTCCTCATCAATCTAGTACCGGGGCCAAGTGATCCATGCTCCCCAAGAGATCAGAGCGGGGGACTAATATCCCGAATGAGCGTGCTCAAATCAGCGGTTTAATCATCGGCGGAAACCGGGACCGAGGAGCGACCATGTTGATAGAAAACTTATGGGAATGCTGCACCTCTCCAAGGACCGGGCGGATAAAAACATTCTCCTGCTATCAGCAAAAAGCACTAAACGCATCACTAGTTCCACCACCCGGGGACTCCAAGGATCCCCGAGGAAGATCCATGACAATATTGTTTTCACGAACGACGACATGATGGTAGAGAACGGTCACAGCGGGCCCACCACATGTTACGGCTCTCGTCAAGAACATAGAGTTTGAAGAGCGCTCATTGACACGGGTGCATCTTCCAATGTCATCACTCTCAAGACACCAAGCTGCCAAGGTGCGACCTAATGAGAGCGTGCATATGAGCCCACTATGATGACGGATTTCGAGGAGCAACCAAACTAGCACATACGGCTACATCAACTTGGAGTAGCGAGGGGGCCAATCCAATCAAGAGTGAAGTTTGAGTAATTGAAAAAGAACCGCACTACCACAGATAATCGGGAAGGCCGTGGCTGCAAAATCTCAAAATCGTCCCTTTCAACATACCACCAATGCCCTAAAATGTATTGAACGGAGAAGTCGCTCAGCATTTCTGATCTTTGTCCCTATGTCTCTTTCGCCATCAGCACATGGGCCGAAGGAGGATTCAAAGGCGGCGACCAAGATTCACGGTTTTACGCTGCCAAAATGGACATCGCTCGGAGATAATGACAACCGGAGATACCCCTTGAGAGACCGTCCTTCCACCACCTCCTCGGACAGCATCGCCGGTCTCTTGCCAACGCGTAAACCGTGCCCGCGCAAGCGATAGTACACCTTCTGAAGGCAGAAGCAAAAGGGAGCTCACGCATTATCACCGGCGGTAGCAATTAGCGAGGAGACCATGGCAGGTCTCGCGAAGGAATATCTTCACAATAACGGAGGAAGTTCCGACACCCTCGGAAGCTACTGAATGGACCGACTTAACCACGACGAACTCGAGCGTCAATATAGGGAATGAGGATTTTCGCGACCATTCCGATCGGTTCGACTACACATCTACAACGAACCGCTCAAAGCTAGTCGACCTACTCAAAGAATATCGGGATATCTTCGCATGGACTTATGAAGAAATGCCTGGCTTGGATGGGCGGTCACCACGCCCATCATGTCCATGTGATACCGGATCCAAACCGGTCAAGCGACCTCCAAGACAATTCGAACGATGTAGAAGAACAAATCAAGGCGGAGGTCCAAAAATTACTAGCATTGGATTCATGGAGGCTATTCATCATCCTGTTGATGGGTGAAAACTACTCTGCTGAGAATTTGGTAATTTGGGGTGTGGATGAGGAATGAATCTAAACCTTCAACAAATGCCTTGCGCGGTGAGTGCTTGTAGATTCGAGAGATCAATCGTGCAAGTCGGCCTAAACCAAGAAATGGCCGTTCCCGGACTTGTTTCGGTCACAAAGTGAAGGAGATGGGGTTGATCTTAGGGAGGGAAGCGAAGAAGGTGTTGAGATTGTGAAGGTGTTGGCTTGCTTATGACTTGTGACGATGGTTGATGGCAAGCTTACGGTTAATGTAAGGAGGCTCAATACGGGATTAACACTTGGTTTTGTTTGTGTTGTCTTGTTTTTCCTTGTTGTTGTTGGAAATAGGGTGGAGACCCTATTTATACAAGTCATTGAGCCTCATTCACGTTTCTCGTGGGAAGTGGAGGTAGTGGAATGATGGAGTAGTGGAGTTGTGTGTCGGTAACACACGACCGGTCTTGCCCACTTTTCTGTTCATCTCTAACAGTCCATGACTTCCTAACACGTTCTTGTGATGGCGCGTTACCTGCTGCCTGCAGCGTAAACCGCGGACCAATACCCGATATGTATCCCCCGGTTTGTGACATGATTGATATGCGGAATGTGGATCGTGGATCCACGAAAGATAGCATGTAATGCTTTGAATTGAATAAGCTGCGTTATTGAAAGTCGATACTTGTGAAGTATCGTGTGTATTTTATGCGAGTGCTACATTGCGGTGTGGTAAAGTGATGGGTAATGACTCCTCACTAACCAAATAACTCGACCGGGGTTGTATAACCAAGGCTGGTGAAGGCGGACGGATGAGATGATGTTTGAGACACTCATCTGCGGCCGTTGATGAAATTAGGGTTTTTAAAGAGGTGTGTAAGCATCACTCTTTAGCTTGTCGAAACTAAGCATGGGAAAGGTTTTGAAGAGGACCGACCAGGGCATGTGTGTAGACAACACGCCGGTGTGCACGTCCATACTTCACTTTCCCAAGAAGGCGCAATCTAAGCCACTCAATTTGACCGGTAAAGTTGAGTGGTTGAGATCGATTTGCGATAAGAGTTTGATGCCGCAAAAAGCCGCGCGCCATGCTCTCTTCCGGCGCGTTTTCCAAGACGACCTAGCTTGGTCGGTCTTGGCCGGTTGGTTTGCGTGAAGGTGGCGGGCTGATGTTCACGCCCATGTCTCACCGTCTCATGAAAACGCGATCTAAGCCACCCAATTCGTCCGGTGAAGTTGAGTGGTCGAGATCGATTTGCAATTTGGGAAGTGTAACCACGCATGTTTGAGCGGGCGTTTTGGATTGGCCGGGCATGATATGCCTTGGCCGACCGCATGGAGGAGGTAGATGGGCCCACGGTGGTCATCTTTGGTATGGCCGGACTTGCTTAATCTGATCTGTGACCCTCCATTCGTGCTTAGGAGAAGATGGACGCGCGTGATGGCTTGAACCCTAATTTTGGCTTTCAAAGCGCGCGACCATGCTCTTTTGGGCGGACGGTTTTGTTGTAACCAACCATGGTTGGCTTTGGCCAATTGGTCAAGTGTGTGGCGGTCACATGGTGATTGTGTCGACATGCTCGGGCCCTTTGAGTCTACATCTACACCCTCCATCTATACTGCGAAGATGGATGGTTGAGACCCGTTTTGCGACACATGTAATATCCGCAAACCCTAATTTAGGGTTTTCCGCCCATAATGCTTGGTATGGACGGTTTCTTGGCAAGCGAAGGCCAATGGTCGACCATGCGGGGTCGGCCGTGTGTATTCCATACACCTTGGGGGTGATGGAATTGATGCTGTGGTCATCCAATCATGCTTGTGGAGTTGGATGGCTGCGATCGAATCATATTTGGCAAGCTAAGGCCGTGTGTATTCCATACACCTTGGGGGTGATGGAATTGATCGTGGTCATCCAATCATGCTTGTGGAGTTGGATGGCTGCGATCGAATCATATTTGGCAAGCTAAGGCCGTGTGTATTCCATACCTTCTTGGGGGTGATGGAATTGATCGTGGTCATCCATCATGCTTGTGGAGTTGGATGGATCGAGATCATATCAGGAGGCCCGATACTCAAGTCCGGATGCTCAATCGGGCTAGTATAACACACCGAGAGGGGCTCAATCGGGCTAGTATAACACACCGAGAGGGCTCGGGCTAGTATAACACAGAGAATCGGCTGTACGGGTATTTCGTACATGGATTCATTATAGTGCTTGGAGGTTCGTGTTACTGCTGTAAGAGTAACACTCGATCGTCATGCCACTGCGATAATGGAGTACGAAATACAAGGGATATGAAATTCACGAGGAAGGGATTGTTGCTTTGCATGCTCCAACACTGGAGGAATTTCATGTATTCACGAGAATGGGATTGTTGCTACATGCTCCATTCTTGGTGAATTAAGTGAGGAGTATCCGTCACTTATAAACGGCTTTATCTTTTACAAGATGTCGGCGCATGATTTTACGGTTTTTTTACAAATTTAACCTTAAACGAAAATCCACCATCAACATTAAGTCCCACCCTAGCACATAATGGTTACACTATTGTGTGGTAGGCATGAGATGGTGACATACGAAATGACCAAGCTAGAGTGAATACATATTTACTGGGATAGTTTCACATTGTCGGGCGTTTTCACTGGAACTGGTCGGTCTTGATTAAGGATGCGAAGGAAGCGGACTTGATCCGGTGAGTCGCTTTGGTTCCTCTTGTACATGTATGAGCTTGCCGCTCCTTGGGTGTACTTCCTTAGTTATACACGGCCTTCCTCGGGTAAATTTGATAAGCCTTGTTGATTGTTATCCCGAATTAGTAGCCTTCATAGGTGGTAAGTAGAGACTTCTCTTCCTTACGGGATTACGTCGACTTGTGAGATTATAAAGAATCATCTCAACGTGGTCGTTTATTCTATATCCCGGGTATCTCGAGTCTTGCTCGATTTTACGATTAGCGATCAATGGATTTGATGATCCTCTCTTTTTTTTTTTTTTTTTTTTTTTTTTTTTTTTTTGTGTGCTCATAACCTCTTCTTCTCTGCAGATTATCATGGAAGCGGTAGACGCTCATTCATTGCTTCCCCGAGGAAAGAAGTTTTGAAGTTGACAAGCACGAAAACCATGCGCATGGAGAAGTGATGGCTAAGATCGATCTTCCTCTTCGTGAAGTCGGGTTTGTGCTATACGAGGGGATGTCTATCTCCCACCTTCGTATTGTCGGAGGACGTATCTGTGCACTTTCAGTGCAATTGACATGGAGGAGCGGCGGAGGCGCGAGGAAGCGCTGCGAGACACTAGTAAGCGCAAGGGCGAGAGATTTGCGGCGCGGTTGAAGAGCGGAGAGTTGAGCATGAACGACCCCGAATGAAGGCAAGTGTGATTACCGGTTCGGGACGGCGTGATAATCCTTGATTACGATCTGAGACGAACACTGAACATTCGAAGGCAATTTGCGTGGCCCCAGGTGTTGCTATGCCCTTTGATGCTCTGCTGAAGATGTTGGGATGGAGTGCGGCTGCTGCTGCTTTGCGGCGGGGATGCCGTGCGAAGTTGAGGAAGATCGGAGGGAGGTGCATCGGCAATTGACGGAGTGACGGTGATGTGGGCGAGACCAGACCCTCTTGATGATTGAAATTTCTTTTGTTTTGTTTTTCTTTCCAAGTATATTACGCATGCTCGAACATCTTCCTTGTACTCGGTGGCGGTGAGTTCAAGGTTTTTCTTTGATTATTTGAATAAAGCTTTCCTTTACAATCCTTTGCCAAGGCTGTAACCCGAACCTTCTCGGGCGCAAGGTGCGCCTTCATACATAATTCTTAGTGATAAAAGAAGTTATCTTTGTAATGGAATATCCACGGACTGTGATGCAATATCTTCACAGCTTTCTTTGGGCGGATGGCTCAAATCATTTTCCGCACACGTTCTATTCCCTTCATCCCGTGAGATGTTTGCTTAGGGTTTCTTTTCTTGCTCAGTGGACTGATTTAAGGCGACTCGGGGGTTGGTGTTTTAGGAGTAAAGAGGTTCTCGGATGAAAATAATGCTTCAATTGAAAATTGAAAATTGAAACCCTAGCTATGAATGCAAGTATTGCAATCATTTTACGGAGGGATTACAAATATGACATGAAATTATAAAAGGAAACACGCTGGAAAAATATAGCACGCGTTTTAAGGTGTGTAGGATCTTTGGAAAGTGGTAGCACGGTATCTTAAGTTCGGTAAGGTTTGAGCCATCGTGAGTGAGCTGTTATGCCCTCCCGGGTTATCGGCGTTGATGAGCTTGCGGTAGCCACCTAGGATAACATCGCTGCAGTGCGGTTCATCTTCTCTTTTGGTGGGTGAGTCGGGTAGAGTGGTCATCTTCACCGTCATGTTTCCAACATTGAATGTAGTCGCCTTCGTCACTAGGTCTCCAATTCCGAATGGGTTTGAGCGTGCGGACACTTGGACCTTGGCCTTGTTGTCTTTGACCAAGGCAGCTTCTATGCTCTGATAAAACGTTTGAAAGGGGCGGCTTCCCATTCACATCTCCTAGCCGGGGTTGGTTTGTCGGTTGGAGCCGGTCCCCGGGACTTGTCGGAATGAGGGGCGGTAGTTTGCAAGGAGGGTTGTGTGATGAGACTTACTTGAGGCCGGAACCTTTCGGTGTATGCTTGACGAGCTCTCTCCAGGAAGTTGTGTCATATTGGCAAGTTGTTGGTGCGGCGGCGGACAGTCATCGGGTAGTCCGGCGGGCGTGTTGGAGACTCTTTCGGGTATCGAAACCGGTAGAGGACAGACTTCCGGTGTATGGCTTTGTTGTCATGCGTCCAAGAGCGCCCTAGGATCATGTCGTAGTTGGGATGATCTTTGACTATGTAGAACTTTGCTTGCGTCGAGGCATCACCCAATTTGACTTCAAGATCAATGTATCCATATGCATCTCTAAGCTCTCCTGGAATCCACGACCACGGTTGGATGACGGGTAGCTTCTTGCTTGAGATCTTTGCCGCTCTCAAGGTCTTGAGCTGTAATGATGTTAAACTCGAAGCCGTATCGATCAACGCGTTATCGAACTCAACGTTTCTCAAGCGAGTGACGGTTAGGAGTCCCCGGTTTCCATTGCTCATGTCTTTTAGGAAAAGGCGGGGCTCTTGGACTCTTCGGGATGCAAACGTCTACGACACAACGTGGTTGAGGGCGCAAATATGTCTTGACGCTGTCCCTTGGAGAAATATAAGATTTCACACATGTGCTCCATCATAGATTGCACGGTCTTGCGAACAGAGTCCCCGAGAAATCATGCAGTTCACGATAGGTAGAGGATCTCTATGAACACCTTCGTTTCCAAGCTGGAGTTCCCCTGTCTCTACCTTTTCCACTGAATATTTGTTTCAACTTTTGCAATCTTTGGTTGGATGATGGACGAACCTGTGGTAGCAACAATATCTGGGATCTGCTATTTCTTCCTCGGTCGGAGGACGCCGATAGGGGGTAGTTTTACGGCATCATCTTGGATCCACGCTTCCAAGAGCTCTATCACTTCATTCATGGGAAAAGGAAAACCCGTGTCTTTGGCGTTTTGTGCGGGAGTTTTGTCTGTTCCTTTTCGAGACGAAGTCTTGTGTGCTGAGGATGTTCGCTTGGTTTGTTGTTCCGTTATCGAAGCTTTCCTCTTTTCCCCTCAAACACCACACTCACGAAGGGCCGGTGTTGTATTGTTTGTTTGTGAGGCCTTTGCTTCCTCGACTTTCACGCAAATCTTCACTTGAACAACTCGGTTCTTTCTAGTAATCTTTGGTGCGATTGTTCTTTGAACGTTTTGCGGCTTCGTGGAGTTCGAGAGAATGTTTGAAAGCCCGATTCTCTAACGGAGCGCGGTATATGGGTATCATCCCATTGATGCATGATTCCACCAATTGCCGTTCGGTAACATTCGGGTCGTGACAGTCCGGTGCTTGGGTTACGAATCTTTTAACGAAGTCGTTGGGATGTTCATTGTTCATGGAGAATTCTCCCAGTGCAGCGTGATTTGTTCGGACACGAAGAAATACTTCTGTAGAAAGCACTGACCATCTCGCTCCAATTGGATATCTTTGTTAGGCGCAATGTTGTTGTACCAGTGTATGCCCTCCCCAGTGAGTGATTTTGAGAATTCTTTTAGGCGTAAAACATGATTGTATTCATGTTCCCCAAGGCTTCAAGAATCGAGAAATGTGTTCACGAGCATTACCCGATGCCGTCGTAGAGGAGGCGGGGAGAGGTGTAACCTCTTGGTAGAGGAATCCGTTGCACATCTTGAGGTACGGCGGGCGATGTTGGTGTACGTCCGTTCGGTCCCCTTTTCCTCGATTTTGGAGAAGTCGCTCTAGATCTTCACGCGTAATGAAGTTGGAAGGCTGGCCTCTCTCCCCTTGGCGCTCGGGAGCAACACGAGTTTCTTCATTCATGTGAGTCAGAGTGGAAACACACTGCTCGGGTGTATTGAATGCATCTCTCGCCGACTCCAAGGGTTGCGTGAATCTTGCGGCAATCGTTCGATCAAAGTTTTAAGGAAAGTGAGTACCTCTTTACGAGTTGCGGCCATATCTGTTTGAGTTTTAGCAAGAATTTCTGTTTCTCCATCAAGTCTGCAATGGTACTAGACGGCGGCCTTCCTCTTGTGTCTCCCGGCTCCTCGTCTGATGGAGGAGTGAAAGTTGTTGCTCTGGTAACCCTTTGGAGCGTTACGCTCGAAGAGATGCCGGGATTTGCGGTTGCTGCTCGGCTCTGCAGTGATGGGAGGAGTTATTCCTCTTTGGGATGTCTCTGCTCGCTAGTGTTGGTGGTAGAAGTGACGGCTCCACGAGATGTGTTGACCACGGTAGCTCCAGCGGCGGGTACTTCACACCGGGATTGTTATCCACAACGGCTCCATCGAGAATTGATTGCTTTGACCCGGACCTTAATTCCACCATAATGATTTTTTGATTGAATCGATTCTAAGATCTACCCTTTTGAGATTGATGAAATTGAATTGAATTTCGAAGAAATTGACTTTACAACCGAGAGATTAATCTCCCCTTTGTGGTCGCCAATTGTTGATGGGTGAAAACTACTCCTGCTGAATTTGGTAATTTGGGGTGTGGATGAGGAATGAATTTAAACCTTCAACAAATGCCTTTGCGCGGTGAGTGCTTGTAGATTCGAGAGATCAATGCAGTGCAAGTCCGGCCTAAACCAAGAAATGGCCGTTCCGGACTTGTTTCGGTCACAAAGTGAAGGAGATGGGGTTGATCTTAGGGAGGGAAGCGAAGAAGGTGTTGAGATTGTGAAGGTGTTGGCTTGCTTATGACTTGTGACGAGAAGATGGTTGAATTATGGTTAATGTAAGGAGGCTTGGATGTTGATTTTGGTTTTACGTCTTGTTTTCCTTGTTGTTGTTGGAAATAGGGTGGAGACCCTATTTATACAAGTCATTGAGCCTCATTCACGTTTCTCGTGGGAAGTGGAGGTAGTGGAATGATGGAGTAGTGGAGTTGTGTGTCGGTAACACACGACCGGTCTTGCCCACTTTTCTGTTCATCTCTAACCGTCCATGACTTCCTAACACGTTCTTGTGATGGCGCGTTGCCGCAGCCGCCTTGTAAACCGCCGGACCAATACCCGATATGTATCCCCGGTTTGTGACATGATTGATGTGCGGAATGTGGATCGTGGATCCACGAAAGATAGCATGTAATCTTGAATTGAATAAGCTGCGTTATTGAAAAGTCGATACTTGTGAAGTATCGTGTGTATTTTATCAGTCTTACTACATTGCGGTGTGGTAAAGTGATGGGTAATGACTCCTCACTAACCAAATAACTCGACCGGGGTTGTATAACCAAGGCTGGTGAAGTCGGACGGATGAGATGATGTTTGAGACACTCATCTGCGGCCGTTGATGAAATTAGGGTTTTTAAAGAGGTGCGCAAGCATCACTCTTTAGCTTGGTCGAAACTAAGCATGGGAAAGGTTTTGAAGAGGACCGACCGGGCATGTGTGTGGACAATACGCCGGTGTGCACGTCCATACTTCACTTTCCCAAGAAGGCGCAATCTAAGCCACTCAATTTGGCCGGTAAAGTTGAGTGGTTGAGATCGATTTGCGATAAGAGTTTGATGCCGCAAAGAAGCGCGCCATGCTCTCTTCCGTTTGCGTTTTCCAAGACGACCTAGCTTGGTCGGTCTTGGCGGTTAACTTGGCGTGAAGGTGGCGGGCTGATGTTCACGCCCATGTCTCACCGTCTCATGAAAGCGTGATCTAAGCCACCCAATTCGTCGGTGAAGTTGAGTGGTCGAGATCGATTTGCAATTTGGGAAGTGTAACCACGCATGTTTGAGCGGGCGTTTTGGATTGGCCGGGCATGATATGCCTTGGCCGACCGCATGGAGGAGGTAGATGGGCCCACGGTGGTCATCTTTGGTATGGCCGGACTGCTTTGATCTGTCGTGACCCTCCATTCGTGCTTGGAGAAGATGGACGCGCGTGATGGCTCGAACCCTAATTTTGGCTTTCAAAGCCGCGCGACCATGCTCTTTTCGGGTGGACGGTTTTGTTGTAACCAACCATGGTTGGTTTTGACCCGATTGGTCAAGTGTGTGGCGGTCACATGGTGATTGTGTCGACATGCTCCGGGCCTTTTGAGTCTACATCTACACCCTCCATCTATACCTGCGAAGATGGATGGTTGAGACCGTTTTGCGGCACATGTAATATGCCGCAAACCCTAATTTAGGGTTTTCCGCCCATAATGCTTGGTATGGACGGTTTCTTGGCAAGCGAAGGCCAATGGTCGACCATGCGGGGTCGGCCGTGTGTATTCCATACACTGCTTGGGGGTGATGGAATTGATGCGTGGTCATCCAATCATGCTTGTGGAGTTGGATGGCTGCGATCGATCATATTTGGCAAGCTAAGGCCGTGTGTATTCCATACACCTTGGGGGTGATGGAATTGATCTGTGGTCATCCAATCATGCTTGTGGAGTTGGATGGCTGCGATCGGATCATATTTGGCAAGCTAAGGCCGTGTGTATTCCATACACCTTGGGGGTGATGGAATTGATCGTGGTCATCCAATCATGCTTGTGGAGTTGGATGATCATATGCGATCGAATCATATCCGGAGGCGATCAAGTCAGAATCAAGTCCGGATGCTCAATCGGGCTAGTATAACACATGCGAGAGGGCTCAATCGGGCTAGTATAACACACCGAGAGGCTCGGGCTAGTATAACACACCGAGAATCGGCACATACGGGTATTTCGTACATGGATTCATTATAGTGCTTGGAGGTTCGTGTTACTCTGTAAGAGTAACACTCGGTCGTCATGCCACAACTTTGATAATGGGTACGGGAAATACAAGGCTGATATGAAATTCACGAGGAAGGGATTGTTCTTTGCATGCTCCAACCTGGAGGAATTTCATGTATTCACGAGAATGGGATTGTTGCTACATGCTCCATTCTTGGTGAATTAAGTGAGGAGTATCCGTCACTTATAAACGGCTTTATCTTTTACAAGATGTCGGCGCATGATTTTTTCGGTTTTTACAAATTTAACCTTAAACGAAAATCCACCATCAACAAGCTCAGACATAGATGACGTGGTGGTTAAATCAAAGACTCGGCGGATCATCCCAAACGCTGCGCCAAGTGTTCAAAAGATGCCATGAATACAAGTTGAAGATGAATCCTCTGAAATGCGCCTTTGGTGTCTCTTCGGGGGAAATTCTTGGGATTCCAAGTGACGGCCCGCGGGGAATAAAAGTTGATCCGGTCAAAACGCATGCTATCCTCACGATGCCTCCCACCACGAGCAGTAAAGGAGCTCCGAGTTTCATGGGCAAGGTAAACTACATTCGTCGCTTCACACCGGGGCTGGCACAACTCACCACTACGTTTACTCCTCTACTAAAGAAAGGAGCGAATTTCCCGCATGGGCTACGCCTCGGCAAAAGCGTACCGGGGAAGATCCAGCAAATACTTTGTCCTCTCCCGACCATCATGAAGCCTCCCTATGCGAGGAAACCACTATGTCTCTACACGCCTTTAGCGATCACGCCGTTGGAGCTCTCCTCGCATAGGAGGACGACAAAGGAATGGAATACCCCATATACTATTTCAGTCGAACGTTGAGAGACGCTGAACTCAGATACCCCAAGGCGAAAAGGCATGTTTTAGCACCGATTTATTCCATCCGAAGTTCGGGCACTACCTCCTCTCCAATAAAGTGGTGCTAGTATCCAAATCGAACCACCAAAGTTTCTCCTCTCGAAACCTGCTCTGATAGGGAGGCGGCTAAATGGCTCCTGCAGCTGTCAGAGTTCGACATAACGTGCGTTTCCCCAAGGGCCATAAAGGGACAAGCTGTTGCGGACCTGTTAGCGGCATTCCCGGGAGAAGATACCGCAGAATTACGAGAAGATCTCCCGGGAGATCTTCCAGATATCTTTTTAGTCAAAGAAGAAGCGTGGCTATTTGTTCTTCGATGTGGCTCTTCCACCCCCAAGATTATCAGGAGGAGCGGGTGTTGTACTAGTATCTCCTGTCGGAGAAGTCTTCTCGCACTCTTTCAAGCTAGACTTTCCGTGCACCAATAACTCAGTGAATCTGACTTTCCTCATCGGACTATCACTAGCTAAACAAGTCGGGGCCACGCATTTGGAGATAAGAGGAGATTCCAAATTACTCATCAACCCGGAGTAAACAGGATCTATGCATTGGAAGGAACTAACACTCGGCACCATCACTGAGGCTGAAGCACAAAAACTACTCAATTATTTCATTTGAAGCAACCATCACACATGTCACCAAGAAGCGACAACAAGCATCTTAGAAGCTTAGCTACACCTAGCCTCAAAGCCTCGGTTTGAAGGCCGAGGAAACCCCTGACGGTAAAACGCGAGCGATAGCCAACGTGGCTTTCACAACCTGAGAAAGCCGAAGATGACGACTGGAGAACTCCTATCATTCAAGAACTAAACAATTCACTCTTTCAAGGGAAGGTCGACCTCAAGACCTTGCGGAATTTCTTTATGCTTCAAAGGTGTTGTTTTAAAGAAATCAGGGCGGATCTCGCGTCAAGTGTCTCGGAAAGAGGAAGCTGCGACAGCGGCATGAACGTATTCATTCAAGTGCAATGGATAACATCGTGGTAACCTCTAAATGCGTTTACAACGACTTGGATACTGGCGAGAGATGGAAACCCAATCCCGATTGCTCCAAAAAGCGTGTCCAAATTGCCGGGCGCCCCCATGTCGACTCATAAATCCTCAACATCAGCCATGCGGGGACTGGCGGGAGCGTACATCACTTTCCTTCGCGATAGCATTCTTCCTACTAACAAAGAGGATGCGTCCAAACTAAGACAGAAGTCCAAAAGGTTCGTGTTCCATGATGGGGTTTTATATCGCAAGAGTTTCGAGGGAGGTCTACTAAGGTGTTTGGATGACACGGAGGTCCCGGTTATGTTAAGAGAAATGCACGAGCGGACACCAAGGAAAACAAAAATTATTCCTACGAGATACACGAGAGGTACTGCGGCGAACATGGAAGGCAGCGCGGCTACCTTCGTTCGTAAATGCCGAGAATGCCGATTCATGAAACCTCATCCACACGCCTCCAACACCCTTGCACACAATAAGTAGCCCGTGGCTTTTTTATAGGCGGGACTCGACATCATCCCGGAAGATCAACCCCCATCCTCAAAACAGCATGAGTACATAATAACAATGACCAGAGTACTTTACCAAGTGGGTTGAGCCGCCCCGGTCAGAAAGGAACCACTTTGGAGCCACAATCGCGGCATTCATCAAGGAGCACATCATCTGCCTGCTTTTGGCGTACTAAACACATCATCACCCGACAACGGCACACCTTTCGCTAACAAGCAAGTACGAACTACTTGAGAGGTACGGAATCAAACAAGTCTTCTCTACCATCTATTATCCTCGGGGAAATGGGCAAGCCGAAAGTACCAACAAGACTGCGATCCAAGATCCTCACTGACAAGACATGACAATCCTAACTGGCATGAGCAATTGCCAATGGCTCTCACGGGCGTACAAGACATCTCCTAGAAGCTCCACCGGCGTGTCTCCTTACTCCCTCGTCTGATGGGCCAGACGCAATCCTCCCGGCAGAAATCAAGATCCCATCCGCCGAGAATTGCCGCAGCGAGCGGACCCCGAAGTGGAACGAAGCCGAATCACTCAATGCCGAGTGCGGGCTGGATACTCTAGACTCCAAAAGATCCCGAGGCGGAGGAACATGCGCAAATATACGAGAACAGGATTTCAGGGCGTACAACAGCCATGTAAAACCCGGGGTTTTCAAGGAAGGAAATCTGGTGCTAAAAACCGCCAAACACATCCAAAGAAGACATCGGCACCAAAGTTTTCTCCCAAATGGGAAGGGCCGTACATAATCACTAAAGCATATAACGGGCGGTTACAAGATCATCAAAGAAGATGGGGAAAGCTAGAGAGAGGTTATCAATGGAAAATGGCTAAGGCGTACTACGCCTAATCATTCCCTGCAACATGCTACATCAAAAGTGTGAACGTCCGGGCATTTTCTCCGCTTTTACTTTCTTTCTTACCCGTTATCGAATTTCAATACAAAGCCAATGGATTAACGAGAATCTCTTTATTTTCTTCAAAAAAAAAAAAAAAAAAGAGAGAAAGGGGAGCCTTGAATCTCATAATGCAAATCGAGAAAAGCCCATCTAGTAAATTATAATCCCTTGAAAATATCATCTTCAATCGGCCATGATATGTTTTTCAAGTCCTACACTTCAAATCTCGAGTTAACTCCTCAATCTTCCCGAGACTCCAGGGCCAAAATTTCCTCTTCTTCCAAAGATGGCATTCGTGGCGGGAATCACACCAAGAATACCGACCATCCTTCACAATATTGAGGCGGTGCCGACAAAACTGCCTAACGTTAAATTCCAAAGATTTGCAGGTAGACACCATGTTCTCCCACTTTTGAATGGCTGACTCCACAACAACATGAATGGACACATTCTCCATATCAACTATCATTGGCGAAGACAGGTTCCACTCGGAAACCAAAGAGGACGAACAACACTTCACCACGTTCCTGGTAGCAATATGGCCATACGTTTTCCATATCCTCGTATAAAGGGCTACAATTCTTTCCGCACCAAGAAACCACCAACATTAGATAATGGAGGAGAGACACCTCATACGAGTCCCAAGCGATGAACCTGCAGAAAGGTATTCATGACAAGAGAGCCCTAAATCGGCATTCTCCAAATCTGCCGGCGATCCAACAAGGGTCGGACTGTGAAGGAAGAGGAACAACTAGGTCATCCTCGTCGATAACAGTGACGCATGCTCCAACAGGATATCTCTGCACAAGGAAATTCTCCCATTTACACAACAAGCATTAAAGTGTGTGTCAATCCGCCAAAGAAGAAGAAAACATACCTAGTATGATTTTCTTAACCGAATAACATTTATTGGGACGCTCATGCAAGAATCATACCTCGCGCCCTCATCCGGAGAACCTGACTGGTTAGAAGATGACTCGAATCTGCGCGACATGACAAAGAGAGAAATCCAACAAGAAGAATCTTTTCTCAAACAAGGAATATGATGCGTTTGCATTGGGTATAAATACGGGATTCTAAAAAGGAAAGGAAGCAATGAGGGACATAACGCTTTGATTTTAGCATGAACAATGCCCTAATTGAAGCCACACGTGAAGTAAAGTAAAATAAGGAAACTTTGCTATCAGAAGAAACGCTTCCCCTCCTTATTTACATAAGTCACGCACCAAAACACGACTTCAAGTTGCACTGCCCCACCAATTGCGCCGACCTCCCAATGGTCGCACAAGTCACGCCATAAGTTGCAAGACTTCTACACTTTGCGCCGGTCCCGCCAGCCATCCCACTTGGTTTCCCAACTCACACCAACTTCCTAACGTCGCCTAGGCTGCATCGTGCCCACACGGTGTGCCGGCCCTCTCGATTTGTGCAAAACTACCAGGAGGCAAGGATTCCAAATCCTATTTAAAAGGTCGATTTAGCCTCCTTCAATTTTCTTTACGGTTTCTGTTAATAGTTTGTCACCATCTTATGCTTACCTCGCAACAAAGCCTGTTCCCGAGCTAAGCGGGGGACTTAATGTTGATGGTGGTTTTTAGACAAGGGGTAAAATCGTAAAACCCCATGACCTAGTGTTACCCGCAACACATTAACTAAGAGCATTTAACTCAGTGTAAATAATTAATAGTGGGTATTTTTTTCAAAATACCAGATTAGGGATTTTCAACACAGAACCTAATTCCAAAACCAAGCCGCAGCATCAACCATGCCAAACCAGCCGCATGCAACCATGGGCAACCATGCCAAGCGCATCCATGGCAACCATGCAAAACAAGCGCATCTTTAGCAACCAACATGCCAAACCAAGCTCTGCATGGAAATCTGCGCAAGCCATGGCAACCATGCCAAACCAAGCGCATCCATGGCAACCATGCCAAAACCAAGCACCATGGCAACCATGCCAAACCAAGCGCCGCGCTGCCGTGGCAACCATGCCAAAACCACCGCACCATGGCAAAACCCATACTTCCCAGCTGCTATGCCTTTGGCCCCATGCCAAACCAAGCGCTCTCTGCAAGACTTGCAACTAGGGTCATGGCCAACCAAGTAATGGCACATGCCAACACGTGCCAAACCAAGCCACCGCTATGCCTTTGGCCCACGCCAAACATACGCTTCTAGGTTTGCAAGACTTGCAATTCAGGGTCAACATGACCAAGACGCCATCGGGCTCATGCCAACACGCGCCGCAGAAGCCATATTTCCGAACCGCTATGCCTTTGGCCCACGCTAAACATAGCGCTGGAGGGTTTGCAAGACTTGCAACTGGTCAACATGGGCCGCACGTGCCATTGGCACATGCCAACACGTGCCGCAAGCCATAATTCCAAGTCCGGCCCATGCCTTTGGCCCATTTAAACATAGCGCCCCTAGGGTTTGCAAGACTTGCAACTGGGGTCAACATGGCGCGACGTGCCATTGGCATATGCCAACGCGTGTCGCAAGCCGTATTTCCGAGCCGCTATGCCTTTGGCCCACGCCAAACATAGCGCCCTAGGTTTGCAGGACTTGCACCTAGGTCAACATGGCCGCAAAAGCCATTGGCACATGCCAACACGTGTCGCAAGCCATATTTCCTAAGCCACTATGCCTTTGGCCCACGCCAAACATAGCGCCCTAGGTTTGCAAGACTTGCAACTGGTCAACATGGCCGCACGTGCCATTGGCACATGCCAACACGTGTCACAAGCCATATTTCCAAGCACTATGCCTTTGGCCCACGCCCAACATAGCGCCCTAGGTTTGCAAGACTTGCAACTAGGTCAGCATGGCCGCACGTGCCATTGGCACATGCCAACACGTGTTGTAAGCCATATTTCCCAAGTCGCTATCTGCCCTTTGGCCCACGCCCAACATAGCGCCCTAGGTTTGCAAGACTTGCAACTAGGTCAACATGGCCTGCGTGCCATTGGCACATGCCAACACGTGTTGCAAGCCATATTTCTAATCCGCTATGCCTTTGGCCCACGCTAAACATAGCGCCCTAGGTTTAAGACTTGACTAGGTCAACATGGCCGCACGTGCCATTGGCACATGCCAACGCGTGGTTGTAAGCCATATTTCAAGTCGCTATGCCTTTGGCCCACGCCAACATACCGCCCTAGGTTTGCAAGACTTGCAACTAGGTCAACATGGCCGCACATGCCATTGGCACATGCCAACACGTGTCGCAAACCATATTTCTAAGCCGCTATGCCTTGGGCCCACGCCAAACATAGCGCCCTAGGTTTAAGACTTGCAACTAGGTCAACATGGCCACACGATGCCATTGGCACATGCCAACACGTGCCAAGAAGCCATATTTCTAAGCCGCTATGTCTTTGGCCCACGCCAAACATAGCGCCCTAGGGTTTGCAAGACTTTGCACCTAGGTCAACATGGCCGCACGTGCCATTGGCATGCCAACACAGTGTCATAAGCCATATTTCCCAGCCGCTATGCCTTTGGCCCACGCCCATAGCGCCTAGGTTTGCAAGACTTACAACTTCAGGTCAACATGGCCGCACGTGCCATTGGCACATGCCAACACGTGTCGCAAGCCATATTTCCTAGCCGCTATGTCTTTGGCCCACGCCAAACATAGCGCCTAGGTTTGCAAGACTTGCAACTAGGTCAACATGGCCGCACGTGCCATTGGCACATGCCAACACGTGTCGCAAGCCATATTTCCAAGCCGCTATGCCTTTTGGCCCACGCCTAACATAGCGCCCTAGGTTTGCAAGACTTGCAACTAGGTCAACATGGCGCACGTGCCATTGGCACATGCCAACACGTGCCGCAAGCCATATTTCCCAGCCGCTATGCCTTTGGCCCACGCTAAACATAGCGCCCTAGGTTTGCAAGACTTGCAACTAGGTCAACATGGACGCCATGCCATTGGCACATGCCAACACGTGCTTTAAGCCATATTTCCAAGCCGCTATGCCTTGGGCCCACGCCCAACATAGCGCCTAGGTTTGTAAGACTTGCAACTAGGTCAACATGGCCGCACGTGCCATTGGCACATGCCAACGCGCAAGCCATATTGTTGCTACATATTACATAAGTTACTAATAACATACATAGTATATTATATGTTAGGGTTAGTAGAGTAAGTTTACTCTTTTCAAATCTTTTTTGGACTAGGGAGTAAATGTTGTTTCCCGCTGGACTAGCCACTAATCCAGGTCGGGTTTAGTGGACTAAACAGGAAATCTCTCATTAACTATTCCAGCGCGGACTTTACTGTGTCCGACTCAATAACCCATATTCGACCCAAATTAAAAACCGAAAAATGAACAAAACCAAAAACTCCTATCAAATTTTCAATTGAATATTTTGCTGACAAAAATCAATTCTACCTTTTTAGGAAAGAGTAGCTAATCTATAAGAACATTCCTCATTAAATACTTATCTTAATTTCCATCCTAGCACACAACAATTTCTAGACCCATTACTCTCTTTTTATGTGGAGCCATCTTATCAAAAGAGAAAATGGGTCCTTTGTCCAAAAAAATTTAAAACACGGTTCAAATGGACAATTAAAAATTTTTATGGGTGAAATGGACAAAAAAAAAAAACTTAAAACATGGCAAGGATGAAACTGGATGCATCCTGTGTAAAATAAAAAAAAGAAAAAATATTTGAAAATGGACATGATGAAACTGCCTAATTTTAAATTTTTGTCCATTTAAACAGTATCTAAATCTGACTGTCCTTTTCACCCAGGAAATTTTGATTTTGGTCTTTTTAACCATTTTTGTGTTATCAAAATCACACAGTGGACCAATGGAATTGATTAAGGGTTTGACTACTCTTGCTAATCAAAGAACAACCGATACAATGAAAAGAGACGTACAAAAAAGCATGAAATGAAAAATTGGATCATTGGCAATCAACTGTTTTCAATTTTCTTTCGATTTTGAAAGATGAAGTTCAAAAAAAAAAAAAAAAAAAAAAAAAAAAGGTCCAGAAAAGAAATCGAGAAAAGCATAGTCCTTTGTTGTAATAAATTGACAAGTTAGAAGAAATATAAGAGATCAATGGGATTGTTGTAAAAATCTAAATTTATAAAAAAAATCCGGGTTGTTTTGTTTGGTTTTTCTTTACTTCTATATGAAAAACTATCTGAATTACTGCATCAATCAATCTTTATGCGACTTACACCTGTTTCATTCAAATTTTTACAGTAGTAAAACAAAATGGTTTTCATGACACGCAGAGAAAACGGGACTTTCAAATACACGAAAGCGTAATAACACCCACGGTGGCGGAGCCACGCCTGGACTAAGGAGGACAATTGGCCTCCCTAGTTTTTTGTAAACAGAAAAATACTAAAGATATTTTGACGAAACCAATACGAAAATGAATAATTGTCCCCCTAATTTTTTGGTGAATAAGAGATAATTTTTGTGAAGAAGAGAGAATAGGATTTATTAGTGAAGTTTATGGTAAACCGGTCGAAACAAATCAGGAAAATATACTTCTCAAGTTCTAAGTCCTTCCCCTTCTTCAAATCTATCTTCTTCTCCCACAAATACTTTCATTACGATCATTTGTTCCACGGTGTTCTTAGTTTCCGGCAAGAGAAAAATACACAAAATACCCAACCTGTTGAAAGATTGGGATTGCAATTGGCATTACGAGCTGAACATGAAAGGTTCCTCTTCCTTTTAGCAGCACCACCTTTGCTTTGAAAAAGGTATAAAAAAAAAATTGCGGCCTTCGACCGCCATTCACTGCAAGGCTATTATCATCTTGCACTTTACAAATATTTGTCCCCCAGCAAAAACTTCCTAGCTCCGCCACTGAACACCCATATCATAAAATCTCAAGAATGCACTTTCGTCTGCCTTTCACTGCTCTAGTAGTCATTTTACCAAACCTTTCCGGCATTTTTACAAGTTCATTACACAAATCATAATCTTTGATAGGGCTTAGTCTAACTTCTGGGCCTTTTTCGCAAAGCATCCACAATTCCTAAAGAATGATTTTTACATCACCGGGGAGTCTGTATTGATGGCCATCTTAAAGGCAACAACAATTTTCAATAGTATCCTCATAATTTTCCTATCAAAATGGGATATTAAAAAAGTAGTATTACTGGATAAAAAAATACAAAAAATTGATGAATGCATTAATGAATAAAAAAAATTGAATCCTTGAAGGCCGTATAGAAATATAAACGAATAATCAATTTAACGTGCACTCCAAACAATCTATCAATCAATCATGAATGAATAAACATTCCTATTAGTAAAAACAATCGATAATCATGTGAAAATAAATCTCAAGATAGAATTGAAACAAAACTCAAATCATGTTAAGAACTAGGAATTCATCCTCAATCAATTAGAAAATTAGCTACTCATGCTTTTGAAATTCACACAAATAATAATAATTAAAAGGAGAATTTTCAAGTTCACACAAAATAATTAAAAGAAGAATCAAGAGCAAAAACACAAGTGTAGTGTGTGTAGAGAGGTGTGTAAAAGATGTAGAAAACTTCTCTATTTATAGGCTTCAATATTCTCCAAATCTTCCACGGAATAGAATCCTTTTCCTTTAGCCATTCAATTTCAAAATTCAAGTCTTTCTCAACTCTTCATCTTCTCTTTCCAAATTTGAGCCAAATTCTCCATCCAACTCCTAGTCCAAGTCTTCACACCCATGAGAGAAGTCCATAGAAAATTAAGAATTTTTGCTCGCTTAGGAAAAGCGGTATTATGGCGAATCCGACTAGGAATAGTCGCCGCCGCCACTACTGAAAATTTCTCCGTCGATTGGAATATTCGACGGAATATTCCGTCGAGTCCACCATTAGGACTAACGGTCAAAAAGTCAAACCGTTAGTCAACCGGGTCAAGGAATCAACAGAATCGAAGGCAGGTCGACTAGCTAACTCGGTGGCGGTCTTACTTCTGGCCGAGTACTTCACGCCCAGATGGCAATTCCTTCCCCGTGCAGTAACTTCTCTTCTCAGCCAAGATGGGTGTGCCAGCTACCAGCCGCACTTAGATCATTCTTCACATCTCACTCGTTTTCCAAACCAAATCATTCTCAAGCCAACAAGCCCATTCATTCCATTGCGGGTGTAATACTGGAGCTTCATACCCAACTTACACACTCCAACTATAGCACCAACACCAACTCTACCCACTGCAACCCTCCATGTCTCACTTTGGCGTGACTTCTTGTTCTAGTTCCAAGGCCTCCTACCCATTCACCACTACCTTGTGCAACTCGGGCCATAAGTCAGTAGTTGCTCTTGAACCAACATCTAACCATCAATTCCATCTGGTTCACAAGCCATCTTCCACCACAAGTCCTACCAGTTTCATACCCATTTGCCTGCAACATAGCCACTCCAGCTGCACATAACCCTTTACACTGCAATGCCAGCCCTTGCAAATCACACAAACCACCTACCCCCTTGCAATCTCAAGCAGCTAACAACATCAAACCAAAACCTCAATCTCCATTCCTAACTGCAGCTGCATCAACCATGCCAACACTGCTGAATGTCACTTGGGTTCAAGCCATCCCTGTAACAAGCCTAACATTCATCTATAGTTTCAAGCCATTCAATACGACATTCCACGTGCCGAGAACTTCACCCATTCCGGTGTAGTCAAAGCTCAATCTCCCCGCATGAATTCTCGACCTCAGCTGCATCTCCATCTCATAAGATCAACACCAGTTTCAGCTCAAGCCATTTGCAGCTGCAAACACTTTAACTCAATCACCAATTCCATAAACTCAACCTTGCCTTCAACAGCTGTAACCACCAGCAATACTGCACAACCCTGTATCATCCAGTCTTGTAGCATCTTCTTGAGCATCAACAAACACTCAGAGCAAGTACCCATTTCTAATCTCCACAAACCAACAACATCGGGGTCTTCTCTTGGTTCAATTTCTTCACCATCCGAATTAACTACAATGACTCCAAAACCCATCTCTAGTTCTTTTGATAACGGAACCATCTCCATTCACAGGACCATCAAGAACAATTTTCGACTTCTTCTTCTCTCATTTGTCTGCCGCAACTCAACTTCTCGATTTTGGTCTCTCGGCTTTGACCGCAACACCCCTTTCTTCATCTCGATTTCCTTCTCGGTTCTTCATCCAGCTGACTACCAATCAACACCGAACCCCTCTCGATTCACGGTAAACCCTAATTCAAATTTCAATTTCTTCTTCTCGTTCACACATCGATCTCAAACCCATTTCTATTCTTCAATCCACGGACCCATCCGCTTTGCTCGATCTACGAATCTCGACCACAACATGATTCGATTGAGCAACAAATCATCAATTCGAACCCAATAACGACCTCAATTCTTCTCTCAATCTCTCGATTTATTTGTCGAAAAAATAGCGGCGTTTTTAACTTGATTTCAACTCCACTGTTTGCTTAGCGACTTTTTCTCTTTCTTAGTTTAGGTGAAAATGAATTGAACGAAAGATATTTCTTGCTTTTAGGGTTCGAACATGGGACGATATTTGCACCCAGTATAGCCACCCATTGATAATTACAGCCTCTTCTAAATGATAAGGGTACTCCAAATGATAACCCCTTAACCATAGGCTGTTTGCGTTTAGTATACCTCCAAGAAGAGTTACCCCTTAACCTTGACTTGGACTCAGGATAGTGCTTTCCACGTGAAATGACAATTACGCCCTTTTTGCTCAATTTTGGTAATTTCTTCTTCTTTTCCTCCGTGCGACTCCATAGTAGCTATAAAACTCAAAACAAGCGTAAAATACATAATTTACAAGAAAAATAACAAAGAAAGCATAAACAATAGATAGTCAATAGGATGTATTCTACACCCTATCAAATTCCCCCACACTTAGACTTTGCTAGTCCTCGAGCAAATCAAACTAAAAACTCACAACTTCAAAGCGTTCAAGCGTCACAAGCATCCAAAAAGCTATGAGGACATAGAGTTTCGCATGCTAGTAATAAGAAGTTAGAAATACTAAAGAACATATTCTCATTCTTAAATGTTGAGTGAGAAATAACCACACCATAATGAGAGAACGCGTGTTTGAGAAACGATCAATAAGCATTTCGCCTCGACTTCTGCCTCACCAAAACCGAGAATTATTCCTCTGCTAGTATTAAGCTAATGCCCACGATTCAATTGTATAACTTTTTTTACACTCAAAAAGACAAATACTGTCTAAATGTGGAGGAAGATATTTCCTTGAAGCTCTTAACAAATAAGGATGCAACTTCCCACATACCATTAAGAGAGAAAAAAGCTATATATCCTCCATTGCCTGGTCTTGAATTCAAGTATATTCGAAGAAGAAGAAGTGGAAGATTCAACTGATACTCCGATTCATATATCCCCTACATCCCCGACTTCAAGCCCATCAACACCTACTTTCCCTCCTGGTTTTGAACCAAATGAGTTGAGTATTGAAGATAGTGCAAGCTCGAATTTCGCTGGATAAACGTCTCAGCAACCAGTGATTCCAAAGAAATTGTTGAAAGATTGTAGAAGGCTTGATGTGTCAATAGATGAGGTTGGTGTGCAGAGGACTTAGTAGGTCTATGCCAAGTCTCTTATATCTTTAACTCTTATCAGTTCATTCATTGCGGAGATAAAAGAGATGCCTGGACCTTGGATTGGATAAAGATATCGCACTCCATAGATCTCACTACGTATGCTTACACAACCATTCATATTTGGTGACAATATATCTTTTGTACCCATTGGTGGTGGTTTTATTTGCCGCATCAAGGACTTCATTTTTCTGAAAGTAAAACGACTGAAACAATTATTAAAATATTCTAGGCATGCTTCTATGGTAAGGCTAAGTCCTATGGGATAGATTGGACTGCTAGATTGGCCAAAAAGTGTTGCAAATCATGAAAAAAGTGTGGGGAAAAAGTTAACACTCAATCTGGCTACTTCTCTCTCCCAGCATTTGCTCGCAGTCGCAGTATCGACAAGATTGAAACGCAGAACCGTTCGGCGCTCAAAAAGTGACCAAAACGCCGAACCGTTCGACGCTCACAAAAATGCCGAACCGTTCGCTCAAAAAGTGGCCAAAACGCCGAACCGTTCGGCGCTCACAAAAATCTAACGGCTGAGATTTAAGCGCTGAACCGTTCGGCGCTCAAAAAGTAACCAAAACGCCGAACCGTTTTTCGCTCACAAAAACGCCGAACCGTTCGGCGCTCAAAAAGTAACAAAACGCCCGAACCGTTCGGCGCTCGAGGCAACGTCGAACCGTTCGGCGCTCACAGATGACGTGGATGGTCAAACTAGCAGCTAGATATCTAGCCCATAAGACTTAGGAGGTTGTCCAGGCTGACGTGGATGGCCAATCTAGCAGCTAGATATCTAGCCCATAGGACTAAGCCTAAATCCAGAATCCAGATAAAAGATTCCAAATTTGTGCACCCCTTAAAACCGGGGTGCACATTCCGGCCCTCTCTACCGGAGGGTTTTCATATCCCGAAACCACTTTGATGTTTTAAAACCACTTCAAGTATTTCCTAATAAAAACACTTTTTCCATTAAAAGCGCAAGTTTTTTTCGTACAATAAAAACACTCATTCCTCTTTCTTCATTGTTTATCATTCTCAATCATGAAAATAATCGGATGGAGTTCATCTTCTTCATCGTATTCTTTTTCGATTTCATCTTTAAGATTTTTAGAATTTTAAGAACAAAGAAAATTTAGAAGATTAAAAGAAGGAGAAGATGGAGATGCAGAGCCCGTAATCCGTTATCTTCCCATCTCTTGCTCTTAGCATTCATCTCAAAAAAACTTTGATTTTTTCGGCTTGTTAATTCCAACTTTACGTGAGTCCAATAAAAAAGTCTAACAGTTACTTCCATTGTTAACCCGTTGTTTATTTTGTTCTTAAACCAATTTTCTAAGGTTCTGTTAATAGGATATTTGATTTCATTTCCTCATCACCCTGATCAGGGTTTTAATTCGTCTAATAGATGTGTGTTTCACTCTAGGTAGGTAGGTAGTTCAAATTTCAAAATCTGTTACAAGTAATATTAGATTAGGACTATATGCCTGATAGTGAAATTGGATTATACTTGCAGGTAGCATAACAAGAGGGACAGAGAGTTGACCTCGTTTTATGGAGTAAAAGAACTCCATCCAGATATCTTCTTGTTAATTTGCAATAATTTCTTCCGAAATATGCCCAAATTGGGTTAATAATTTTGATTAAAAACTTGATCTTTTGGATCAATGAAACTGATGAGAAAGGGAGAGAGAGTATGTTTAGTCTGAAAAACATTAGAGAAAACCGTGTTGTTTTTGATTTCCAGAGAGAGAAAAAATTAATGAGGAAGTGGATATTCAAAACCACTTAAAGAAAATCTTAACCAATTATAGAGGCCGGAATGTGCACCCCGGTTTTAAGGGGTGCACAAATTTGGACTCCGGATAAAATAAAAAATAGAAGTGGAACTCAAATACCGAGGATTTCAATATGAACATCATACTCGTAATGGATCAAAGTAACAAATAGAACTGTTCAGACCTCCTACAATATATCGTTTCATATTTCTTTAATTTTTGATAATTATTACATACATTCAAATAATTAAAAAAAAAATCTTCCTCTTCCTCTTCCCATTACTCAATACTTTTTTTTCTTTTAATTAGATAAAATCCTCCTCTTCCTGGCATCACGCATCTCAGTGTTGGATGATGGACTTACTACACGAGTTGGTTGGTGTTAAATAACGGACTTACATGCAATCATCGAAAAAACAAAAAGACTCAGATTAACATATTGAGAGGAAAAATCATAGTGTAAATAGCTTGGTGGTGGTGGTGATGCTATTGAACCACCACTTGCTTCTTCTACTGTGAATTTTTGTTGCATTCTGATAATCATACATGTATGAGAGAATTGTTGTGATCTGTTTTTAAGGTTATTCTTTGCTTCTCTATCTACACAGACAAGAGAGAGGCGCAGTTTGGATTTTGGATTCACTAGTAGATAACTAAACTACTTATAAGGATTAGGTTAGATCTGTACGTTTTAGGGTTGATCTACAATCGGTTGATTTCAATTCTATTATTGATCGAACGTCTGTAATCGTATCCCAGGACTGACAATAATATTTTGATATCACCATATGTAGACGGTTGTGATCATCTGTTTGGGTCACGCTGTGTTCAAAAGGGTTGGAATTTTTTTGGGAGCTTGTCTGAGTGTAATTTGAGTTTAAGCGAATTTAAGGTAGCATTTTCTTTTGGCGTTGGTTAGTCTAGAAGTGGCGGTCAATAGTATTTTTTGGGAGCTTGTCCGAGTGTGATTTGAGTTTAAGAGTTTTTTTTTCTTGACATAACAAGAACCGAATTATTCCCGTGCTATAAAGCTAACGACAATTCTTAGGTGAAAAAGACATTTAAATTTGATACTGTTCAAATGGATGAGAATGTAAAAATAACGAAGATGTAAACAGTTTCATCCTACTCATTTTCAAATACTTTTTCTTATTTTTAATTTACATCAGGGTGCATCCAGTTTCATCCTCGCTCTTTTTTAAGTTTAAGACAGGATGAATCTAGTTTCATTCTTGCTATGTTTTTTGTGTGTATTTCACCCATACTAATTTTTAAGGTTATTTGGTTTTTGGTACTCAGGTTTTGACCAAAAGCTTGGTTTGGTCTAACATTTGTCCAGTCTTTGTGTTTGGTCTAAAGACCAGACGTTGACCCGCGTTGACTCGTTATATGATGACGTGTCTAACTATTTGACTTGGTTTATTTCTTGTGCATCCCTAAATAATTCTGCATTCACAAAACGGTCCCTAAAAAATAATAACTCTTTATTTGCAGCCCCCGTGAAAAATAGTTTAAAAAAAGTATCTTTAGTTTCTCAAGTTCTCAAACATAATTCAGAATAAGAATAAATAAGGGTTCGCATTGGTCTAAAATAGGGTTGATTACCTTTTTTGTTTTGTTTGTCAAATACATTTTTCCTCTCGTTGTTTCGATCTGCAGAAATTAGCATTCTGTCTAATTCCGAGCTCAGGTTGTGGTTCTCCCTGGATTCTCAATCAAACCACAGTATCCACAACAACATCATATACAGCTCAAACCCTTTATAACCCAGAATAAGAAATTAGGTCGAGATTTTAACAAATTCAAAGAAATTAGGTTAAGACTTTCACAACTTCAAAGAAGATTATTTTTTTTTGGTCAGTATTCAAAGAAGATTACGAATTCAAGATAAATGAGAAGTGTTACGGGTTTGGTGGTTTTGTTAGGTTCTGTTAATTGTCGAGAAACCATGAAGAAGCTCAAGCTGCTGCCATTGATCTTGGTCGAGAAATAAGATGAGGAACAATGCGTTAATCTCTATTCATTTTGGCAGCAAAGCAAACTCGAGTTAGGAAAGATTTGTGAATGAAGTTTTGGCGGAGAAACTAATCAAGAAAGATGATACTGCTGCTGTTTGATTGAAATAATAAATGTGTTTGATGGAATGTGTTTAGAAATAGATTTGTAGGGAAGGAGTTATTGTGCAATCTCTTATATACAGACAGTACATAACCTCTACCAGTTTCATAGGCGCAGACAAGGTGTTCGTCAAAAGGCCGGACTGACCAGTTTTTCAACCAAAGTCTTAAGTCCGGCTAGCCATTGGTCTGATTAGTCTTTGCAGATGGTTAGGACCTGGAACCGAAGTCAAGAAGCACTGCAGAACGGGTTAGGCCAGTGGTTTCGATAGGGCCGGCCCTGAGGGAAGGTCAACCAAGGTTGACTTCGGGGCAGCACCAAATAAGGGGCAACAAAATTTTAGATTTCCTGTATAGGGTGGTTTTGTTAAAAACAAAAATGAAGGATGAAATGATTATGGGAGCCCTCAGCTGGAGAAAGATACAAGGACGAAGATGTGAAAGTTGTTGTCATTTTAGGAACGGGAACTAATGCGTGTTACATTGAACGTATGGCTATTCCAAAAATTAAAAGGCAGGGGGATCAAATTCCCCTTGCTGGAAATACGGTGATAATAAGACCCATCTTAGCTATATAAAACCCATCTTAGCTATATAAACCCATCAAAAATATTCAGTTCTGCGTTTGAGCTCTATAAATGATACATCGTACAGTTTTTGGTTTGACTCTTATAATTGACGAGAAAGTCTTCGTTAAATTTTAGATCATTAATACAGAGTGGGCTGCATTTGCTGATCAAGGAGTTTTTCCTCTAACAGAATTTGATCAACAGTTGGATACTGATAGTGATGTGGGTAAACAAGTAAGAAAACCCTCAACCGCTCCTACATTTGTGTTCTGGTGGCAATGCTTGATTTTTTCAATTGCGGTAAACAGCGAGTATTTGAGAGGATGATATCGTGCTTGTGAGCAAAATTACACTCCGATGGCTTGAATCGAAAAATGTGTTCGGTAACAACTAGGCTACTTGCTTTTCTAAGGCAAATATAATTTCTTTTACATACGTAGAAATTGTGGTCGTAGTGTGATTTGAGCGCGATACCACGAGCACAAGCCAGAGGAAAATATAATTCTTTAACAACTTTCACATCTTCGTTCGCTGTGTTAAAAATGATGGATTAAAAACAAAGAAATTTTCTAATTAAGCTAAAGTCGATCTTATCGACGGCAGGGATTATTGGGATGGGGCAACAATTTTGGTTCTGCTTCGGGGCAACGGAATCTCAGGGCCGGCCCTGGGTTTCGAGTCTAGAGAGTTTCTTGTGATGACGGGTTAAAATTTGCCGAGAAACCAGTTTGTCGCTGCCGTTGATTTGTAACTGCAAAGCATTGAAAAGTCGTGGAGACGCTGAAGGCACCCCTTTAGATGGATAAGAGCTACCATTTTGGGGATTGTTTTGTGAATACACATTATTTAGGGGTGCACGAAAAATAAACCATGTAAAACAGTTAGACACGTCATCATACAACGAGTCAACGCGGGTCAATATTGGTCTTTAGACCAAACACAAAGGCTAGATATATGTTAGACCAAACCTAAGTTTTGGTCAAAACCTGAGTACAAAAAACCAAATAACCCTAATTTTTACTCGTCCAATAGAACCCTGTTTTAAAAATATTTGGACAAATGACCCATTTTCCGTAAAGATGTTACCACGTCCGCAGTTATTCATTCATAGCTTAATTTCACACAGTGTATACGTACTAGTTCAGACTTTGAGAGACCTGTCTACAAACAAGAATCAGTCATTGGGGATTTGGGATTTACGAACACAAATTTGGTGATAATATTTTTCTCACCCATTTTGGTGGTTCTATGGTCATCTATTTGCCGCATCAAAAACTTCATTTTTCTAAAGGTAACGGACTAAACAAGAATCGTGGCACGCTTTTACTTCATTTTTCTAAAGGTAATATTTTAGATAATTAGGCCGACCGAGCGACGGGACTTTATTTGGCCGAAGCGAATAGGCGAGGCGGGAGGACCTTTATATAGTCACTTTTTGTAAAATCTAAGTGATCAATTACCACAAAAAGATTGAGAATGGTCCTCTTGAAAAACCAAAAATGTCCTCCTCCCTTTTAGTCCAATTACTATAATTCTTTATGTATCCTATCTTTTCAGGGGTATAATTGGAAATCATACTTTAATATAACATATCTAAAAATCCGTGCCTTAGAATTTTACAAATTTTATCTCGTTGGAAAGGTTATAAAAAACTCTACGCAACAAGTACAAACAACAATATCAAATTTAGAGTTTTTATGAAAAAATCGGAGGTATTTTACCATTTTAGGCACAATTTTAGAAAATTAAATGTATATCCATTATGCAAACCACCACAAAGGATACATAATACTTTATGTAGCAAAATTTTGGTTTATGCATCAACTAATTTTCCGTTGCAATTAATAAAACGATGTACTCCCTCTGTTTCAAGAAAAATGATACTTTCATTTTAGATATAATTCTCGAAAATTGAATGCATAGTCATTATGCAAACCACCACAAAGGATGCATAACACATCATGCAACCATATTTTGGTTTATGGATCGACTAATTTTCCGTTTTAGAAAAAGTGATACTTTCACATCCCGTTTCGGAAAAGTGATACTTTCACTCGGTTTCGGAAAAAGTGATACTTTCGCTCGGTTTCGGAAAAGTGATACTTTCGCCCTGTTTCGGAAAAAATGATACTTTAGCTTCGTTTCGGGAAAAGTGATACTTTTTTTCCGAAACGAAGCTAAAGTATCATTTTTTCCGAAACGGGGAGAAAGTATCATTTTTTCCGAAACGGGGCGAAAGTATCACTTTTCCCGAAACGAAGTGAAAGTATCACCTTTTCTTAAATGGGACGAAAGTAGTCGCCAACAAACCCCATCTTCAGATTCTTCTTCGGTCGGCCCTCCCACCGTGGCAACGGTCGTACTAGTATATGGTGACTTTGTGTCAATATGAAGCGTGACATTTTTTCCAATTTATCAAAAAAGATTGGATTTGGTGTCATACCCTGGAAATTTCCAAATTGTCTCTCCCTTTTAGTCCAATTATTATAACTCCTTATGTATCCTACTTTTTCAGGGGTATAATTGGTAACAAAACTTTAATATAACATATCTAAAAATCCGTACCTTGGAATTTTACAAATTTTATCTCGTTGGAAAGGTTATAAAAAAATCTACGCAACGAGTATAAACAACAATATCAAATTTAGAGATTTTACGAAAAATTCGGAGGAGTTTATCATTTTAAGCACAATTTTTGAAAATTAAATATGTATACATTATGCAAATCACCACAAAAAATACATAATACTTTATACAGCCATATTTTAGTTTATGCATCAACTTATTTTTCATTGCAACTAATAAAATGATGTACTCCCTCCGTTTTAAGAAAAGTGATACTTTCACTTTAGGCACAATTTTCGAAATGTGATGCATAACCATTATGCAAACCATCACAATGGATGCATTACACTTGAGCCATATTTTGGTTTATGCATCGGGTAATTTTCTGTGTCAGGTACTTTTCCGCTGTGTCAAGAAAAATGATATTTTCGCGTCGATTTTTCGGTCGGCCGTTCAACCGTGGCAGCGGTCATCTAGTTGTTACACAAAAGATAATCTTCCTCTTCCACTAGACATACTTTTTTTCATTTTTACACTTTTAATTAGATCTCACTAAAAATCCTCCTCTTCCATCAGGTATTGCTTTTAATCCATCTCTCTCTTTTTATTCTTCTCAGAAACTCAATTTAGCACGACTACAAGAGAACTTACACGAGCTCATCGGAGCCAAGAGTATGTGAACACATCGCAGACTAGATGGGTAGAAAATTAACATTTTGAGAGGAAAAATGATAGTGCCAATAGATTGTTGTTGGTGGTGGTGACGCTATTGAACTTGAACCACCATTTGTTGCTTCTGTCATGATTTTTTTTTTTTTTTGCCGTTGATGAAAATCATACATAGATGAGAGAAGTGTGTGATTTGTTTTTAGGGTTTATCTTTCTTTCTCTATCTACACAGACAAGAGGGAGGCGCAGTTTGGAACAGTGGATGGAGAAGTAGAAAACTATACTACTTATAAGGGTTAGGTCAGATGGCAGCGTTTTAGGGTTGAGTTACAATCCGTGATTTCCTTATTGATCTGACGGCTTTGATTATCTGTTTGGACTTGTCCCAGCATAATTTGAGTTTAGGCGAATTTGAGGTGCATGAGCATTTACATTTGGTGTTGGTTAGTTTCTGGAAGTGGTGGCAGTCATAATTCAACAATATAAATTTTGTTGACATAATCCGAGATTATATAATTTCCTACTGCAAAGTTGATTTGTGAGGATTTTTTTAACTTACCATTAGTTTTGTTTTGAAGCTGCAAAAACATATACTAGTAATCAGCAGTAGTTGGACTCTTGAAGAGCCTAGCAAGTCTGAAATAAGCTCTTTATGATATTCTCAATCCAGTGGCAGTGGCCAAGTTGAAAATTGTTAGCTCGCATAACATAGTTTGCTTAATAAATATGAAGCTGCAATTGTGCTTATTTGTATTAGTAGTTTGTTCCTGGAACTCCAATGTGGTGAGTGACCATGTAATGTTCAAGGACCATGGACTTGGTAGTTTTACACAAAGATGATTCCTATCATATCCGTTGACAAGGTATTGATGTATGAAACTGATCAATGTGCAGAAAATTGAGGCATTGATTTTGAGTTTACCAACGCAAATTTGGTGAAAACATTTCGCATATGTATTTGCCGCATCAAACTGAACGACACTTCACTTATATGGGTAATAACAGACTGAAACAAGCTGTGCCCTCTAAAGTATGGTTGCACTTCTATGGTACAGACCAGAATCCAAGATTAGATGATCCATGGTGTATTTTCGAGAATGAATAAAAATGAGATGCAACAGTTAAATACTAGGATTTGAATACGAAGTTGAACATCATACATGGATCAAAGATTCAATGTATAATAGAAGTGTTCAGATCTACAATTTTATCATTTCACCATTTCTTTAGTTTTTGGCAATCGTTACCCATATTCTCAGATAAAACAAAATCGTCATCTTCCATTGCTCAATTTTTTTTCTCCATTACTCTTTTAATTAGAAAATAAAAATCCTCCATGTTGCATCTATCTCTTCTAATCATTCTACTTTACTCTCTTTTAATTCTATTTTAGCCTTTAGGACTACGATTATGAAAGGAGGTCCAGGAGTTACATGAACTAGTTGGAGACGAAATTCAAGAACTACGTATACTCATGTCGACAAAAAGAATGACTAAAACCAATATATTGAGAGGAAAATCATAGTGCAAAAAGCTTGTTGTTAATGGTGGTGATGTTATTGAACCACACCACTTGTTGGCTTCTGCCATGAATTTGTTGTTGCCGTTGATGAGAGAATTTTTGTGATTTCTTTTTAGGGTTTTTTTTTTTTCCTTCTCTCTACACAGAAGAGACCAGGGAGGCGCAGTTTGGACTTTTGGATGCACCAAGAGAACACTGCGCTACTTATAAGGGTGAGATGTGTACGGTTTAGGGTTGATTTACAATCTAACGGAGTTTTTAAAAGGGTTGGAATTTTTTTTTTTTTGTGGAGCTTGTCCCAGTGTTATCTGGGTTTAGGCGAATTTGAGGTGCATGACCACTCACATTTGTTGTTGGTTAGTCTAGAAGTGTCAGTCATAATCGAACAATATACATTTTCTGACAATAATCCCAACCGAACAGAACCAAGAATTATTCCCCTACTATTAAGCTAATGTCCGTACAATGAGATTATCTCCCTAACTTGTACCTAATTAATTTGTGGTACTCAATTAGCTGAGGCTTTTAATTATCTAGTACAATCTTGCATGATTACACTAAGTTGTGCGAATAAGTACCGGGTGGCAATCCATGTTGATCCATAATAAGTTAGCTCTCATTCTGGAAAATCATACAATATGGATTGGGCACCATCTCTTTTCACTTTTGGTAAACCCCACCACAGCCTCTCCAAAATCAAATTAGCAAATTTGTTTCTGCAGTGGGTGGACTTGATGGGCTAAGAGCATTCCTAAAGAAAGCAATAGATCTTCATATTAAGCTAGTTACTTGTACGTCTAGGGGAATTGAGGCATTGATTTTGAATTTACTAACGCAAACTTGGTGAAACATTTTCCTGACCCATTGGTCGTGGGTTATTATTGAATTCTACGTGCCGCATCAAACTGAACAGAACTTCATTATCTATCGGTAATAAGCTGAAACAAGCTGTGGCCTTAGGTATGGTTTGTACGTTTATGGTACTGACCAGGATCCAGAATCCAGACTAGCTAGATGATACATGGGGATTTCATTCAAACAGATCAAAAGTAAAATAGAAGTGTTCGGATCTGCTACAATTTATCATTTCACCATTTCTTTAATTTTTGAAAATTATTACATATATTCTCAGATAAAAACTTTTTCCTCCATTACTGTTTTAATTAGAAATAAAAAACCATCCTCTTCCATCGTTATATCTTTTTATCCTCCTCCTCTTGTAATGTCTTTTTTATTCTTCTGAGAAACCCATTTTACTGCTGCTAGACAACGTATACATGAGAAAAGAGAGGAAAACGAAAATTAACATTTTGAGAGGAAAATTCATAATGATAATAGCTGCTAGTTGTTATTGGTGATGCTATTGAACCACCACTTAGATGATTCTGCCATGAATGTTGTTGGCCTTATGAAAATCATACATACATAGATGAGAGAATTGTTTTTAGGGTTCATCTCTCTTTCTCTGTCTACGCAGACGAGGGAGGCGCTGCTTGGAGTTTTGGTTGCACAAACTATACTACCTACTTACTAGATAACTGCTGCAGCAGTGGGGCCGACGTCAGTACACCATGCATTATTATTTGCTCATTTAGATTTTACAAAGAACTCTTTAAGAATTTCTTGTGATTTGTAATGAAAAACCCAATCGTGCTACATGACCAGCTAAGTAACAGCTAAATGACAGCAAAGGTTACGTGGCGTTGACACGGTGGAGGAAGTTTGCTTTTGTTCACCAAGTCATTAAATTAAGAAAATTAAAAAAACGTAACTTGTTTTTTCTTTTGATCCAAACCTACAAGTCGCTGCTTCCTTTCCCTGTGAAATGTGAAATTAAGAAATCTAATGCAAGATGAAATTTATATCTAGGATTGAAGAAAATCACAGTTCAGAAAAATCCATTGTAGAAGAATGGGGATTACTCACTACCGATTTCCACCTAAAGAACAACAATAAGAAAAGAATTTGTTTATGAGGTTATTAATCAAGGTGGGGGTGAAATTTATGAATCAAAAGGTAACTAGGGGATGGAATTGGAGGAGGAGATGAGACCAAAGAAGAAAGGTTGATGATGTACGTCATTATTCCCATCTTCATATTTACTAATAAGAAAGGTGGTTATAATTTACCGACACAGATCCATATTTAATTCAACTACAAGGAGATTTATATTGAGATTGAGAAGTAGATTTCAAGCTGTTAATCATTGATTTTCTCAATTTTTGTTTATTTTTCCATCTGAAATGAATTAGTATGAGTCCACCTTCAAAAATCAATGACTTTGAACTGATTTAAGGGGAAAACAAAGTTATTTTAGGATGACGACGATCTTGATAGTTGTTTTCTCAACCAAGCCATCTCCCCTTGCTACAGACAAAAGAAAAATTGCAAGAGGGAAAATCAGATTTTCTTTTCTTTTGTTTTTGTTTGAGATAGAAAAACATCACCGCAGGAAAAAGAAGACGGCAGAACGAGCTTGAGACTTTTGTGGATATGTAATGTGAAGTAATAAAACCATCTCTTTCCGCCAAATCACCAGCCACGTTGAAATCAGCTGTTAGATGGCTGGTCAAATAGCATTTTCGTGAAAAACCCCGGTGTCTATAATGTGCAATTGAGGTTTCAAAAAGAAAATATATATGCAATCCGGTAGATTGCTCGTCTAACACGTGTCGGAAGGCCCGCTAACACATGTTGCCGTTAGTCACCAGGCTAATTTTGTCATTTTCGGCTACTAACTCATCTTTATTTTCTGGGCAGCCGCTTCACTTTTCAATCTCTATCTCTTTATTCTCTATTTCTCTTCTCACCAATACTTGAAGAACATCCAACACCCATTCAATCTAAATAGAAAACTCCCGTTGATTTGGTTGAACAATGAAACTCAAAAGCATTAGTTCAGGAAACTTATCTAATTAGATTGATAATTTGATTGCTATTTTTAGAGGAATAAAAAATTGATATGGTCATGGAACATCATTAACAGTTCGTCATCACACTCATGAACTAATGGTACACAGTTGAAAAGCTGTAATTGATGGAGATTTGTGAGTTCAGTAGATGTGACTCGGTTGATGTAGTGAGTCGGTAACCGAGCTCAAGAAGGTGGACTGAAACGGTGGGTGACTGCGCGTTATGTTGGGTGGAAATTTCTTCTGGACTGATGGATCAGGTACGGATTTACCCGCCCGATTACATCCTCTTCTACACCCGCGACCAACCGAGTTCGACCCGAAATTCCTGTGTATACCTCTGTTTTTTTTCCAAGATTTTAAATTCTATAGATTGATGGTGTTTTCAAAGTATAAATAAATAAATTAGTTAATTGGGTTGTAATTAAGTAGTTTCTGGGAAGAAATTTAGTACAAATTCTTTGTAATTCGGTGAATTTGATGGATTTATAAAAGAATTGAAAATCATCAATATGCATCATCGTTGAATTCAATTGATCCTGGTTGTTACACATCGTTTCTGATCATTGAATTGAAATTTAAAACGAATATAACAATACAGTTCGGATTAGATTGACAATTTAAGAAAAAAGCTTCAAAAATGATCGAATTTTAATGAAATCAAGAAAAAAATATTGTTAAAAAAAATGAGGACCATGAAAGTGTGACGGACAAAATACAATTAGTCACCATATAGAAGGCCTCCTAAAGTCGGCCAATAATGGTGATATCTGTACGGTTTAGGGTTGAGTTACAATCAGTGATTTCAAATTGGCAAAAACTATACTCCTTAATGATTTCATGGCTCAGTAACTTGTCACGTAATTGATTTATGGTACTCAATTAGTTGTAGCTTTGAATTCTATTAGTATACTCCTCTCTAGAACATATGAAAAGCACATCCTGCTTATATCGGCAACAAATACCGGGTGGCAATCCATGTTGATAGCTCCTATTCTCGAAAATCATACAATGTAGATGGATTATGCACCTTCTATTTCTTGTAAGATATCTTTTCAGAAGGCACCTACTAGCATTTTTGATGTCTTCTCTGTAGACTATATAAATAGGTAAATTTGTTAGGGTACAGGCGTCTATAAAAAAAAAGCTATGGATTTTTAAATCACTCATGTTGTCCAGGACCAGGAGAATGATGTCCCAGTTTTGTTTGAAAAGACTTTCCTTCAAGATTTTTGATTGTTTTAGTACAGTGGAGTACATGGGCCAATTTTAAAATTTTCAACAATTACAAGGTTGCAAATGAGATTAAGACACTGGCAATGGCAAATATGTCGGAAATCATAGTGTGAATTTAATTTTTGAAAATGATTGCCTTATAAAACGTAGTTGGAGCAGAATGGTGGATGTCTACACACCACGAAAAAACCATGAGGTTTCCACACATGGCATAGTTTTCAACCAAAGGCAATGGCAGGCGGGTCGACCAGCAACTGTGAACTACAAAAAAGGCTCATATGTGCAAAGCTGAAGTTGCAGAGATGTAGATATTACAAATCTATCAGACAACTGTTGAAGCTGCCACTTGGATGGCTTACACAAGTATTATGGTTGCGTCAAATAAATTGGAGAAATGTCAGTTTTGAATTGTAAGCTAGTATGTAGAACTTGAAGAAATGTCACTCAGGTCCGACCCATATTGGTGGCGGGTTATTGAATTCTATGCGCATCTAATTGCCGCATCAAACTGAACAAGGTAAACAAGGTATGGCCAATGGTTGTAATTCTATGGTGGTACTGACCAGAATCCATATTAGATGATACAGAAAATTGAATTCTATGTGCATCTAATTGCCGCATCAAACTGAACAAGGTAAACAAGGTATGGCCAATGGTTGTAATTCTATGGTGGTACTGACCAGAATCCATATTAGATGATACAGAAAATTGAAAAAAAAAAGTTTAAAAAGAAAGGAATGAGATGCAAATATTATGCACCGGCCGGCAACTCAAATATTGAGGATTTCAAAATGAAGTTGAACATCATACATGGATCAAAGCAAAATAGAAAAGTTCAGATCTACAATTTATCATTTCACCATTTCTTTAATTTTTGATAATGTTACATATATTTAGATAAAAAATCTCCAGTACTCTATTGCATACCTATCTCTTGAACAACGACTACCAAAGGAGTTTGTGGAGACTAATGGAGCAAGGGGGAAAAGGCTAAAATTAACATTTTGAGTGGAAAAATCATAGTGCAAATAGCTTGTTGTTGATGGTGATGATGACATTAAACCACCATTAGTTGCTGCTGCCATGAATTTTATGATACAAATAGATGAGCGAATTGTTGTGATCTACTTTTAGGGTTTTTTATTTTTCTATCTACACAGACTAGGAGGCGTAGTTTGGGATGCACAAGAAGAAAACTATACAACTTATAAGGGTTAGGTGCGTTATAGGGTTGAGTTACAATCTTATTGATCTAACGGCTATAATCGTATGCAAGGACTGATCAATAATCGTATGCAAGGACTGATCAATAATCGTATTCAAGGACTGATCTAGGGTTGAGTAATATTTGCTTTAGACGGTTTTTTTTTTTTTTTTTTTTGTATGAGCTTGTCCCAGAGTTATTCGATTCTTCCATTTCATAATTCTTTTACAGTGTTTTTACTCTTCTCAAAATGCATCTGAGCTTGCTAGACTACGACTATCTATGGTACAGACGACCAGAACCAGATTTGATGATCCATTGTGTATTTTCGAGAATGTAATATAAAAAATGAGATGCAAATACTATGCAGTCAAATATTAGGATTTCAATATGATGTTGAATATGATGTTGAACATATTGAAAATATCAGAATTAATAACACCGAGCAAAAAAAAACAGAATTAATAACACCGGATAATTCGGTTTGGATTATATTATGTCAAAAGAATTATAATGTTCAATTTTGACTGCCACTTCTAGACTAACCAAATGTAAATGGTTATGCATATGAAAGTCGCCAAAACTCAAATTACACTGGGACCTAAAAAATTCAACCCATAATCACAGCCGTCTACAGATATGCTGATCAAACATATTACTATCAGTCCTGCATCCGATTACATCCGATTACTGATTGTAACTCAACCCTAAACCGTACACATCTCACCCTTATAAGTAAGTAGAATAGTTTGTGCATCCAAAATTCCAAGCAGCGCCTCCCTCTTGTCTGTGTAGATAGAGAAAGAAAGATAAACCCTAAAAACAATTCTCTCATTTATGCATGATTTTCATCAACGGCGTGGATCAATAGCATCATCGCCAACAACAACAACAAGCCATTTACACTATGATTTTTCCTCTCAACATGTTAATTTTCACTTTTCTTGTTGGCCGATATTCATGCACCATCAATTTGTGTAATGTTCATCTTTTCTTATGCAGTCTTTTAGTCTAGCAAGATTAGATGTATTTTGAAAAGAATAAAAGGATTATAAAAGAGATATGGGATGGAAGATGAGGATTTGTAGTGAGAATTTATGTATCAATTACCAAAATTTAAGGACATGGTGAAATCAATGATAAATTGTAGGGGATCTGAACAGTTTTATTTTACTTTTGATCCATGTATGAATGAAATCCTCAATTTTTGAGTCCGACTATATTTGCATCTCATTTCTTATTTTATTTTTTCATATTGTATGTATCGTCTGATCTGGATTATGGATTTACCATAGGAGTAAAAACATAGCTCGATGCCACAAATCTTGTTTCAGTCTGTTACCTTTTGAAAAATGAAGTGTTTGATGCGGCAAACAGATGCCCGTAGAATTCGATAAAGCACCACCAGTGGGTTTGAAAAATGTTGTCACCAAAAGTGTGTTCGTAAATTCAAAATCAATGCTTCAATTTCAGTAAGTTGTGTATAAACTGTCTACTTAACTTCGATGATTTCCTTCAAAGAACAGAGATTATTTTTGAAGGATTTCCTTCAAAATCAATGTTTATAGAGATTATCTTCAAGGATTTCCTTCAAAATCAATGCTTCAATTTCCCCCTCAGTGATACGAGTAAGTTGTGTATAAACTGTCTACTTAACTTCGATAATTTCCTTCAAAGGCTGTATAAACTGTCTACTTAACTTCGAGTAAGTTGTGTATAAACTCTCTACTTAACTGTCTACACGATTAAGCTTCAAAGAATAGAGATTATCCACTACATAGACGACTGTATATTGGTGCATTGCGCAACAGAGTCTTGTACCTCTGAAGTGTCCTTAAGTTTGATGCAAAGGTATGATTTCCTTCTAAAATAGTAAAATCATGTAATGCATAATTTCTTGTCCTGATTCCAGACTAATCCCGCTGGTTGAATAATCGTCTTGTAGACAGTTTTGAACTAGTACCTGCAGGTAAATCCTTCAAAAATCTGCCCATACATAGTGAGATCTATGGAGTGAGAGCTCTTAATCTATTTCAAGGTCCAAGCATCTCTTTAATCTCCGGGTTAAATGGTTGTGCAACCTAAAAAAATGCAAAATGAAGTATAGTTGCAAAACACACACACATACATACTATGTGATAATTCAGCAAGAAGCATGTTTAATTGATAACGTCTATTAGCTAGAGAACTGATAAGAGTCAAGATATAAATCTATTAAGTCCATGGTACCTTAAAAGGGCGAGGATGGAGAACCTTTGACAAACATTACAAATAGATGGTAATTTTGCAGCTGCCTACGTAGCCGATCATAAGAAACTGCTTCAATATGTCAACTATTCAGCGTTTGATATAGCCCATCATTAACTTACTCCTCCAAGTGACTAAACAGCTCTCTTTAAGTGCTTGCTGCACAAATATTTCCGAGATTCACACTCCGATGACACCATCGTACTTCTACCTTTAAAACTCTTCCACGTTGTATCCAGCAGAACCGTTGATAATACAAGTGTTGGTCAGAATTGCAAATGTTGGTCAGCAAGTACGATCAATCATATAATAAATAGAATAAGCTATGGCCGTTAGATCGTTGGTTGTAACTAAACCCTAAATTTGACGGGCAGTTTATAAGTATTATGATCCTTATCAGCAGCCAAAATGTGCCTCCCTCTTCTGTGTAGACTGGAGAAGAAAAGAAGAACCCTAAAATCAGACAACAGCAGTTCCCCACATGACGGCAACAACAAAATCATGGCAGAAGTAGCAAGGGGCGGTTCAATAGCATCACTAACACCACCAACAACAAGTTTTTCGCACTATGATTTTTCCTCTCAATCTTTTTGTCTCCTGTATTTCTGAATGCTCTCGCCTCAGCAGTTCTATCATTTGTCGCAGTCTACAGATGTTTGGGCTTCTCCAAGACCTCTTGTTGTTCCTGAATCACTCTATTTTCTTGAAGAGAAGAATTACGACGGAAGGGGCAGTAAAAGAGAGGTTCTCGAATTAATAAAGTTAAAAGAGAACAAAAAAAAGATGAAGATTAGTGGAAGAGGAAAAATTTTGTATCCAAGTACGTTTAACAATTACAAAAAAGAAAAAGAAATAAATTATGGATTGTAGGAAAAAATTTATGACTGAGTTGTTGTGAACAGTTCAATTTTACTTTGTCTTACTCTTAATAATGAAAGGATGAAAAGAACCATGTATTGAATGTTCTATATTTGATTTGAGTTCTGCTGCTTAATATTTGCATCTCATATGAATCAGATAGTTTACAATAAATAAATCATTGCGAATCGGAGAAGTTCCTTCATTCTATGGGTCAGAAAATGTTGTCAGTAAATTTTTGCGCCAGTAAATACCTCTGGTTATTGAAGTGTCCTTCAGTTTGATGCAGAAAATGATTTCTAAATTGGCCACTGAATTGAGTGAAAGGCATAGTGGTATAGAAAGCTTATTCAGAACTTGCTCATCGCTTCAGGAGTGAGTCCAACCGGCCTTAGCTCGCCTTGTACCACCACTGATTCTCTCCTGTACACAATGAGCAAATCACCATTATCAAAAAATTACTCAAAAGGATTGCAAAAACTAACTCAGCTTCTCTTTCAAATGACTATCGATTGCTGAAAGCAGCGAGGGAAAAATATGAAAAGACAATCGACAGATGTGCCCATAGAATCCATAAGTATGATTCCAAAATCAATTGATTTCCATGGAAAAAACTACTCCCTCCGTTACTTTTTAATAGGCCAGTTTCTATAAATAAATGTTACAAAAAAATAGGCTGGTTTCCCAATTGGGAAAGTCAAATGTTACTTTAATTTTTGGGACCACTTTTCTTTAACTTCTTTTGACGACAAGTGTTATGTGGACCATTTCAATTACTTATTTGGCTGACAAGTGTCATGGGGACCATCTCACTTCACTTCTTTTATTGACAAGTGTCTAGAGGACCACTTTCAATGATTAGTTCTCAAAATTTCCTTAATTTTCTCAAAAAATAAAACTGGCCTATTAAAAAGTAACGGAGGGAGTAGTAAACATTGATAAAATTAACAAGTACTAAATCATTTCAGTAGCATTCTTTTCTAATCATTAACAAAGAAACTTCTGTAATATTCATTTGCAATACAAATACATTTCACTCAATTACTAAGTTACCAAATTTTATCATGCAATCGTGCTGCCAACTTTAACTAAACATATCATTATTGATGCAGGGCGGAAGCGTTGAATAGTATTAATATCTAAAACACATGTTTCCGAGATACCACTCTCAAGGAAAAACACTAGTTTCAATTCATCCAAGACTGTTTAACATTAAAACAAAGAGCTCTTTATATAGATAACTCTTCTTATATTTCCTAAACTATCAAAATACTGATTACCTAAAATAAGAGATATTCCTAAACTAATAAATCCCTACATAAATAATTATACTACTAAAATATTCTTCATAAATGAAAATAACTTAATTAATTATAATATTATTTTCTAAACAATAATAATAAATAAGAGAATAATACCAATAAACAAATATATTTCCTTTCCTTAAATACTCCACCATTCTCCCCGTCTCAGAAAAAATTCGCCCTCGAATTTTGCCAGTATAATTGCTTGCATTTATAATTTGTTGAGGAAACTTCATATAATCCTTCGGCAAATTCAAACTTTGCAAAGTTATTTTCGGACACAAGAACACTTGTACTGAACTAATCGTACAAACTGCTTCATGAGAATGATCAACGTATTTGGGACATATTACAAACTTATCATCAGGGTAAACATCATAGAGTGGAGGTGAATTCCAATCCACGATAACTTGATATTTTTCAATTTCAGAAAAAGGAAAAATATCATCAAACCTTTGTATTTCAAGCTTTAATCCGAACTCCAACGAATCTCGCGGATCATGTGCAACTCCTTGAAATCCTTTCTCCTTGTCGCCAAAGAGGTTTTTGTATTCATCACAGGTCACTTCCTCCACTCGTTGTAGGCTAGGACCATGATGTGGCTCTTGCTGATGATGCATTTCAGCCAATTGGAGGGTGAGCGCCTTAACCTTCCGTTCTAGATCATCTATTACCGCTTGCTCTTTCTCATCGCTGAGAGCGGCTCTTCGAACAACACCATAATCTCTTCCTCGAAACATGGTGCAGGAGCGTTGCCTGTCTCTGAACCAACTGATGCAGGGTGGAAGCGCGAAACAGGGCGGAAGCGCGAAACAGAACTAAAATCTAAAACTCATGTTTCCGAGATACCACTTTCAAGGGAAACACTACTTTTTCAATTCATCCAAGACTGTTTAACATTAAAACAAAGAGCTCTTTATATAGATAACTCTTCTTATATTTCCTAAACTATCAAAATAATGATTACCTAAAATAAGAGATATTCCTAAACTAATAAATCCCTACATAAATAATTATACTACTAAAATATTCTTTATAAATGAAAATAACTTAATTAATTATAATATTATTTTCTAAATAATAATAATAAATAAGAGAATAATACCAATAAACAAATATATTTCCTTTCCTTAAATACTCCACCTTTCTCCCCGTCTCAGAAAAAATTCGCCCTCGAATTTTGCCGGTATAATTGCTCGCATTTATAATTTGTTGAGGAAACTTCATATAATCTTTCGGCATATTCAAACTTTGCAGAGTTATTTTCGGACACAATAACACTTGTACTGAACTAATCGTACAAACTGCTTCATGAGAATGATCAACGTATTTGGGACATATTAAAAACTTATCATCAGGGTAAACATCATAGAGTGGAGGTGAATTCCATTCCACGATAACTTGATATTTTTCAATTTCAGAAAAAGAAAAAAATATCATCAAACCTTTGGATTTCAAGCTTTAATCCGGACTCCAACGAATCTCGTGGATCATGTGCAACTCCTTGAAATCCTTTCTCCTTGTCGCCAAAGAGGTTTTTGTTTTCATCACAGGTCACTTCCTCCACTCGCTGTAGGCTAGGACCATGATGGGGCTCTTGCTGATGATGCATTTCAGCCAATTGGAGGGTGAGCGCCTTAACCTTCCGTTCTAGATCATCTATTACCACTTGCTCTTTCTCATCGGCCGAGAGCGGCTCTTCGAACAACACCATAATATCTTCCTCGAAACATGGTGCAGGAACGTTGCCTGTCTCTGAACCAACTGATGCAGGGCGGAAGCGTTGAATAGTATTAATATCTAAAACACATCGGCAATCAAGATAAAATGAATGCTCGACAGTTAAAATGGTCAAATTATATGCAGGAGTTTACTTTTGTTCTTAAACACAAGGCTGGAGTTCAAAACCGTGTGGCAGATGGTTTGAGTCGTCGAAGGAGTCTCTTAACCTCTCTTCGTAATCAAGTAATGGGCTTTGATTCTTTTTCAGAACTGTACCGAGATGACCCCTTTTTCTCTCTGGTTTTAGCCACTGTCGAAGAAGGCAACAGATCCCAGTTCATTCTTCTTAATGGGTTCCTCTTTAAGGGCACACGGTTATGCGTACCTGATTGTAGTTGGCGCTTGAAGATCATTCAGGAATTACATGGTGAGGGACATTTTGGCCGTGACAAAACATATCAGCTGATTTCGGAGACTTATTTTTGGCCGAAATTGTTTAAAGAAGTACAACGTTTTGTTGCTCGCTGTCACATTTGCCAGGTCTCCAAGGGGTGTACGACGAATGCCGGTTTATATATGCCTTTACCAATTCCTTCCAAGCCATGGACTGACATTAGCATGGATTTTGTTGTGGGTTTGCCTCGCACTCAACAAGGAATGGACTCGGTTTTCGTTGTCGTCGATAGATTTTCAAAGATGGCTCATTTTATAGCTTGCAAGAAAACTACAGATGCAGTGAATGTGGCTCTCTTATTTTTCAGAAACGTTTATCGCCTTCATGGTCTCCCTGAAACTATTGTCTCGGACCGCGACTCCAAATTCTTAAGTTATTTTTGGAGGTGTCTGTGGAAGTTACTGCACACAAATTTGAAGTTTAGTAGTGCATATCATCCTCAAACGGATGGACAAACGGAGGTGGTGAATCGTTCTCTTGGTAATTTGCTCCGCAGCCTGATTGGTTCACATACTAAACAATGGGACCAACATTTATTCCAAGATGAATTTTCTTACAACAGGGCTACTCATAATAGCACAGGTTTTAATCCGTTCCATGTGGTATGTGGTTTTAACCCTCGCGCTGCCCTTGATCTCGCTCCTGTTCCTGACTTACAGCGAGTACATACTAATGCCGATGATTTAATTCAGCATCTCCAAGAGATTCACACTGCTAATGCCAAGAACTTGGTTGCCTCATCCACAAAGTATAAGTTAGCTGCAGATCAACATCGTCGCCATGTTGAGTATGAGGTTGGTGATTATGTTTAGGCGGTGCTAACTAAGGAACGTTTTTCAGCTGGTACCTATAATAAATTGGCTCCTCGAAAGGTTGGTCCACTAGAAATCATTGAAAAGATCAGTTCGAATGCTTATCGTTTGAAGCTTCCAAGTCATTTACGTACTGCAGATGTGTTCAATGTGCGTCACCTGATTCCATAATTTGGTGACTTGTCTGATGATGACCTGCCTAATTCGAGGGCGAATTTCCTCCTTCCTGGGGAGAATGATGTAGTGTACGATATGGCAGAAGCATACCTAGAAGAAAGGGAGCGCCGACACCGTAATCGTTGACGTATTATGGTAATTTAGTCTTGAATATGGCATTTCAGTCTAAGATGGTATGTTTGAGATATTTTAGCTAGGGAATAAAAGAGTATGTCGCTACTTATGGCATGAACTCATATTTGATTAGATTTTTCAGTATCCGTAGCTTTATTTTCTAGGTTTTGGTTTAGGAGTTTGGAAGCCTATTTAAAGGCTGTCTCGTCTAAATGTGAAGACATTGAATCAGAGATTAATAAAAATCACTTCCTATTGAGAATTTTATAAAGATGTGTTGATTTCTATCGTTTCCAGTACTAACATCCTACACTAAAAACACACACATAAACAAACACTACGTGATATTAAGCAATGTTACATACAAATGGAACCCAAAGTGGTTACAAACTACGCCCACAAATGCAGGGTTTGTCAAGCAAACTGTGTTAGCGAGCAAATCATTATTATCAAAAAATCACTCAGAAGGATTGCAAATCAAAATTATGATGCCGGAATTCTAATCACAACTTTACTTCGTATAAAATTAACCGAATCCTTATACTCCTCCAACCGAACTGCAGATTACTAGTACTCCCTCCGTTCCACTTTAGATGATGTTTTAGGGGTTTTTTTTTGTTCCAAAATAGATGAAGGTTTAGCTATTTTCTCCACATTCTCACAGATTTACCCCCGCTTTGGAATCACAGCATAACATTCATTCTCTTTGTAATCAGTGAGAGATAGTTAATTTAATTTAAAATTTAAATCTATTCTCTATCATCTTGGGATATTCGGTGATCCCAAGTACAATTATATGGGGATTCATAATTTATACTTGAATCTAGAAACTAAAAATTATGATGTTTAAATTTTTAAAAGGGTATTAATATGGGTAGATATGGAAAAAAATTATTCTCTTTGATGTTTCTTAATCTGCGTGAAAAACTCTACAACATCATCTAAATTGGAACGGAGGGAGTATATCTTTTTGCAGCTTCAAAACAAAAGTAATATTGATACGTTAAGAAAATCCCCACAAAGCAACTTTGCAATCGGAAACTATATAATCTGAACATAACTTGTCATAAAAACCCAAGGTGACCAAACTTGTGGTACAAAAACCCCATTCAAATGTTGGGATCCATTAAAACTCTATCTTAAACAAAATTGATACAAAAACCCCAAATTTTTAAAAATTGACAAAAAAATCCCAAATTTCAAAATTGGTTTCATCATAAATATGATGAAACCAAAACCGGTTTCATCAAATTCTATGATGTTTCATCAAATTTTCTGCAATGTTCTGAAAACCGGCCCGACCCTACGGTCGGCCTGATGATTGGTGACCCAGTCACTTTTAAGGCTGGTCCATCACTGACCCAATAAATTCACAAAAAAACGCCTTCTTTTGTGCAAACCGGGAGACCCGTCCGGGTTGACCCGTGATACACCGATTAAATTACGATTTCCATGGGTCGATACAAATAAAAGAAAAACCTAAATTTCCTAAACAAACCTACCCCATTTCTTCCTGATCATCAATATTCTTGGCGAAAGAGAACGAAATTACTAGTTCGTACCAAAATGGAGAAATTAATGGCATATGGTTACCAAGATTGAAGTTGCCCAAAGAGACATGACCAGCTATGATGGGTTTAATATTACAGATAGGGAGAGAAGAGAAGTTAATCTTCTGGAAAAAAAAAATTAACGTAATTGTTTCCCCCATTCTATGATGCAAATGATAACAACAGTAATACTAGCTACCAGGTAGATGAGCTTTACAGAAATTAACCACAAATGATGTCAAAAAGATAATAATATAAGAACATATCTCAATCTTCATCAAGCCAACAATCAAAATCACAGACTCATTTCTTCGAATCAAAAATCAAACACATCCACACTAAGATCTAATTACAAAATTGATTAACACATCCACACTATGATCTAATTACAAAATTGATTAACAAAAATCCATAATACAACAGGGGAATCAGTTATCAACAAAAAGGGAGAAAGAAAAAGAAACTAGGAGTAGGAACTTCTTCATGCGGAGATTGATAAAAAAGAGGGAGACAGATGATAGAGAATGGTTACCCCAATGCAATATTTTAATTGATTTTATGGTTTGTTGGCTTGAATCAGTGCATGTGCGGCACTTGGAGTCTTGGACTTGCAAACAAGGATAGAATAAGTATATGTTCTTACAGAAACGAAAAAAATTTAAAAAGAAGACTACATAGTACAGACGTATAAAGAGTTTGCTTGGGTCCTTTACATAGCCAAGCTGCATATGACCCGGTGAACCCGGATTAAACCGCTGGTTGAACCATTGACCCTTGACCCAGTAATTTTTCCGGGTCGATATCCGGGCTGGTTTTCAGAACATTGATTTTCTGATGAAACCAGAATTGGTTTCATCAAATTCTTTGGGGTTTTTGTGTATTTTTTGTTTTTTTGGGGTTTTTGTGTTATTTTTGTTTAGATGGGTTTTTTATGGATGTATATTGACACCTTTGGGGTTTTATCAAGTATGTTGTTTGAATGAAATCCTCTTAAACTACGGTCACAATATTTGCATCTCATTCTTCTTCTTAAGTACCATAAAATTACAATTTACAAGCATACCAAGAGGCCACACCTTGTTTCAGTCTCGCCGATAGAAGATGAAGTGTTGTTCAATTTGATGTTGTTGTTGATGCAATAAATAGATGCACAAAGAATTCACTAAACCCGCCACCAAATTGGTCGGAAATTCAAAATTTTATTAAGCACGAAATCAATAACTCCTCAACAAGCTTTCGATTTATTCCCAGGTATGTCAACTCTTGTGCGCATGCTTTTGCATATTATACATTTCAGCGTCATATCCAAACTCAGTGGATATCTTCTCACCCCCCTAGCTGCATTTCTTCCTTTTATTTGTGCAGTTTCCAGCTAGTTCTTTTTTTCTTTGTTTTTATATTGCACAGGCATCTTATGAAAAACAACAGCATAAAAATAGATGACACCCATTATATGTTGGTAGCATATCAGGATGTATCATGCATGATTTCATGGTAACCGATAATGCACTCTAGGACCATCGGTGATATAAAGAAATGCTTGCACCAATATATGCATTGGCCGTAGCTAAATAAAACAAAATTGTCCGCGAGATGACAACATCAGCTTAATAACACATAATTCTGTTCGGTTCAATTGTTCAATTTTGATTGCCACTTCTTGATAAATCAGCACCGAATGTAAATGCTCATGCCCCTCAAATTCTCCTAAACTCAAATTACAAACAGATAATCACAGCGGTCTACAGATGTAAATTTTACTGTCAGTCCTTACTTACTCCAGTACATACGATTACAGCCGTTAGATCAATAAGGAAACTCAACCCTAAAATGTACACACCTAAACTGACCCTTATAAGTAGCTAGTATCGTTTTCTACTCGTGAATCCAAAAATCCAAACTGCGCCTCCCTCGTTTCGCCAGAAGGATAGAAAAACCCTAAAAACATATCACAACAATATCATCATCAGCAGCAACAAATCATGGCAGAATCATCAAGTGGTGGTTCATAGAATCACCAACAACAACAATAAGCCATTTGCACTGTGATTTTTCCTCTCAAAATGTTAATTTTTGTTCTTCCCGTCAATCCATGAGTTCATGTTAGTCCATAATTTTCTCCCAAAATTTGTCATATCAAATCTCCTGTTAGTGCACCTCTTCTTATGTAGTCTAGTCTAGCAAGCTAGGATGCACATTTTGAGAATGAGAAGAATGAAAAGATTGTAAAAGAAAAGGATTAAAATAGACATGTGATGGAAGAGGAGGATTTTTTGCTAGATCTAATTAAAAAAGGAGAACAAAATTTGAGTAATGGAGGAGGAAGATTTTATTCTATCTGAATATATGTAACAAATTAAAGAAATATGAATTGTAGTATCTGAACATTTCTTTTTTACTTTTGATCCATGTATGATGTTTGAATGAAATCCTTAATAATAAGATGTATAATATTTGCATCTCATGATGTTTTTTATTTTATTTTCATATTGAAAAAATACCCCTTGTATCATATAATCGGGATTCTGGATTTACCATAGAAGTGAAAGCATACCTAGATGCCATAATTCTTGTTTCAGTCCCTTGCCTTTAGAAAAATGAAGTGTTTGATGCGGCAAACAGATGCCCAGAGAATCCAATAAAGTCGGAGAAATATTTTCACCAAATTTGTGTTAGTAAATTTAAAATCCTTGCAAATTTGATCATACGTAGTGAGATTTATGTCTATTTTATCTCCAGGTTTAAATGGTTTTGCAACCTAAAAAGAATGCAAAAAATAATTACCATTGCGAAACACTTTTTAACAAAAAAAAACTGTCGTCCTTCAACAAACATGAGAAAGCAATTAAGCAGTATGTTTAGTTGATAACTCCGTTAGAGAACTGATAAGAGTCAAAGAAGAGACTTGGCATAAACCAAATTTGGTGAATTCCTTTGGTGCCTTTAGTCATAAACTATCATTATTTATGAATAAAAGAAGTACGAATGACCACCTACTACGTACGGACGTCCAAATGGAACCTAGTGTAGTGGTAACATGTTTACTACTCGTTAAGCTTACCTCTCTGCACATTACTTTCCTAAATCATTTATGTTCAACAATAACTAATTAAATACCATTATGTTACAAGTTATGGAAATAATCTCGGATAATGCATCCAAGGACCATATGGTGTGAAAAACAAATGCAACCCTAAACCTCCAACCCTATAATTGCAACCCTAAGCCGTTATAGGTAGTATAGTTTGTAAAATTTCAAACTGCGCCTTCCTCGTCTGTATAGACAGAGAGATATGAGTATTAATGTAATTGAAAGCCAAAACTAATGAAGTACCACAATTCAATTCAATTATGTTACAGGTTATGGAAATAATCTCATAGGAACATACAGTGAGATAAATAAATGCTTGCACCAGTATAGGCATTAGCCATTAGCAAAATCAAATTTTCCGCGACACAGAACTAAATTGTCGGCATTAGCTTAATAACATGGGAATAATTCGGTTGGGATTATGTCAAAAAGATTATATAGTTCAATTATGACTGCCACCACCTCTAGAAACTAACCAACACCAAACGTAAATGGTCATGCACAGCTCAAATTTGCACAAACTCAAATTACACTTAGACAAGCTCCCAAAAAAAATCCAACCAACGTGATCCAAACCAGTAATCACAGCCGTCTACAGATATATGCTGATCAAATATTATGGTCAGTCTTTACATAGGATTACAGCCGTTAAATCAATAAGGAAATCGGTTGTAACCCAACCCTAAAGGGTACACATCTAACCTAACCCTTCCTTATAAGTAGAAGTATAGTTTTCTACTTGTGCATCCAAAACTCCAAACTGTGCCTACCTTCTGTGTAGAGAGAAGGAAAGAATAACCCTAAGGTAAACAACAGTTCCATGATCTCGACGACAAAATCATGGTAAAAGCATTAAGTGGTTGTTCAATAGAATCATCACCAACAACAAGAAGCTATTCCCACTTTGATTTTTCCTCTCAGAATATTAATTTCTCTTTTCAGGGATTTTGAGAGATCCTCTTCAGCTGTTCTTTCCCTCGTCTCAGTGTTCAGATTCTTTAGCTCTGGTTGATGAATGGCTCTATTTTCGCGAGAGAAGATTCCAACGAGGATCGGAATGTAGGAAGGAAGAGGCAACAGAAGAAGAGGTTTTTATTTTCCAATTAATTGAGTTGGGAACTTGGGAGAAAATAATGATATAATTAACTGAAAAAGATACTGAGCAATGGAGGAGGAAGATTTTTGTATCTAATTGTATTTAACTATTATAAAAAAATGAAAATATGAATTGTAGATCTGTGATGACTGAGTTTTTGTTAATCTTTCAATTGTTACTTTGATTTAATAGAAGGATGAAAAGATCCATGTATGATGCTGATATTGAAATCTTCTATATTTGGGTTCCGCTGCTTATTATTTGCATCTCATCATCTGAATCAGCTATTTCACAATAAATAAGCTTATCCAAAACTTGCTCATCGCTTCAGGAGTGAGTTAAACCAGCTTTTGTTCACTTCATCACCATTATCAAAAAATTACTCAAAAGCTAGGATTGCAAAAACCAAGTCATGAAACGAGGATTCTAATCACCACTTCGTTTGATGAGAACAAATTATTTTATTCAAGTGTCAAATTTTTGAGAAGAATAAGAAAGTAAAAGAGAGTAGGATTTATATATGTTCATGTAACTAAAAGAGTAAAAGAGAAAAAAGTATGAGTAAGAAGAGGAAAATCGTTTGTTTTATTGTTTATGTAAACTTTATGTGACAATTACCAAAAATTAAAGAATATATGAAATGATAAATTGTAGGTCTGAACATTTCTATTTTGCTTTGATCCATGTATTTTTTTTTTTTTTTGCCAAGACTTTGATCCATGTATGATATTTGAAATCCTCAATATCTGAGACCCACTTCATAGTATTTGCATCTCATCTTATTTATTTATTTTATTTTCACAAAATTGGTCAAAAAGACCAAAATCAACAATTCCTGGGTGAAAAAGACACTTAACTTTTGATAGTGTTTAAATAACCAAAAATTAAAAAGATACTGTTTAAATGGACAAAAATTTAAAAATAGGCAGGATGTAACCAGTTTCATCCTGTCCATTTTCAAATATTTTTTTCTTATTTTTATTTTACACAGGATGCATCCAGTTTCATCCTTGCTATTTTTTAAGTATAAGCCAGGATGAATCCAGTTTCATCTTTGCTATTTTTTTTTTGACTATTTCACCCGTACTTTTTTTTACTTGTCCATTTGAACCGTGTTTTAAATTTTTTTTGACAAATGACCCATTTTCTCTTTTATTTTTCATATTGAAAATACCATCGAATCTGGTTTCTTGATTTACCATAGAAGTGTTTCAGTCACCTTTAGAAAAATGAAGTTTTTGGTGCGGCAAATATAGATGCCCATAGAAGTCAATAAAACACCACCAATGGGTCGGAAAAATATTGTCACTAAATTTGTCCTAAAACTTGATGCAAAAGGGATCTGATTTCTTTCTAAAATAGTAGAATCATGTAATGCACAAAACTGGTGAAGGGATAGCTAGCTGATTCAAGACTAATCCCACTGGTTGGGTACTCGTCTTGTTCTGAAATATTAAAATCATGTAATGCATAAAACTGCTGAAGTGATAGCTAGCAGTATAGTTTTTGTACATCCTAATTCCAAACTAATCCCGCTGGTTAGGGTACTCGTTTTGTTTTGAACTTCTAAATTACATAGTGAGATCTATGGAGTGCGAGCTCTTTATCCAATCCAAGGTCAAGCATATCTCTTTTATCTCCGGGTTTAAATGGTTGTTGAAACTAGAGGTGTAAAACGTGCCGGCCCGGCACAGCCCGGCACACGAAGTCGCGTGCTTCACGTGCCATGTGCCGTGCTGTGCCGTGCCAACGATTTAAACGTGTTGTGCCATGCTGTGCTTTACTAGTAAAAAGCTAGGCACAGCACAGCACACGGGCACAGCACACGAATAAACGTGCCATGCTGTGCCGTGCTGACACATGTGCTATAAACAATTTGAAATCACTTAATGTATACATTAAGTTGGACATTATCACAAGAATTTAATTAGACAACATATCATTTGAAATTATTTCAAGTAAAAATAACAAGTTTATTCAATAAAAGAAATAGCCCATCAAATATAAAATTGGATTATTGTCATGTAAATTAATGTTCTAGTTAAATATAGGTGACGACATTATAACAACGATATTGAAATATATTTTCCAAATATGAAGGTATTATATGTGTTGTTATAAATAAGCCAACATAAAATGTTAAAAACTAGCTAGAATAGTGACTCTTTTGTGAAATATACAAAAAATGTGATGTATTATGCCTTGTTATATGGTGTATTTGTACATGTTATGACGTGCTCTCTTAACGTGCCGTGCTAGGCTGGGCCACGTGCTTATCCGTGCTTAGCGTCTTTGTCTTTGTGCTCTTGTGCCAATTAGTCAAACCCAAAGACGTCCCATTTAAATAACGTCTTTGTCCGTGATGGGCTAAGTCACGTGCTATGCTGGGCTGGGTTGTGCTCAAATTTTAGCGTGCTGGGCTGGGCTGTGCTCGTGCTGGCATAGCTCAATTTACGCCTCTAGTTGAAACCAACAAAAATTGCAAAAATTAATACAATTGAAAAACACACACATATTAAGCAACGAATGATCAATTGCGGACGTGGCATCTTTACCACTCGTTAAAGTTACCTTTCTGCATAATGATGTTACCGTCGTCCTTCAAGAAACATGAGAAAGCAAGAAGCATGTTTAATTGATAACTCTGTTACTGTTAGAGAATTGATAAAACTACTACATCCATGTATGGTCCTTCAACAAGGCGAGGATGGAGAAACTTTGCCAAACATCTCTTGCTAATCCATGGAGAGAAATATAAATGAGAGGAAAATAAATTACGCTGGGACAAGCTCCCAAAAATATTCCAACCCTATTAAACACTCAACGTGATCCAAACAGATAATCACAGCCGTTAGATCAAAAAGGAAATCACCGATTGTAGCTCAACCCTAAAAAGCACACATCTAATCTAACCTAACCCTTCCTTATAAGTAGAAGAATAGCATTTAATCTAATCTAACCTAACGCTTCTACTTGTGCATCCAAAACTCCAAAACTGCGCCTCCCTTTTGTCTCTGTAGATAGAGAAAGATAGATAAACCCTAAAAAAACAGATCACAACACTTCTCTCGTCTATGTATGATTTTCATCCACGGCAACAACAAATTCAAATTCATGGCAGAAGCAACCAGTGGTGGTTCAATAGCATCGCCACCACCAAACAACAAGGTTTTTGCACTATGATTTTTCCTCTCAAAATGCTAATTTTCGTTTTCCATATTAGGCTATCGAACACTATGGTTGCTCTGATCAGTAGGTGCAAAGTGCATCTCTTCTAATGTAGTTGTTGTCTAGAAAATGCATTTAGAGAACAATAAATATTGCAAAACAGAAGGATTAAAAGAGATATGGATTGGAAGAGGAGGACTTTTAGTCTATAACTAAAAAACGAACAAAATTTGAGTAATGCTAGAGGAAGATTTTATTTTATCTTAGAATATATGTAACAATTATCAAAAATTAAGATAAATTGTAGGAGATCTAAACATTTCTATTTCACTTTTGATCCATATATGATGTTTGAATGAAATCATTAATTTTCTAGTCCCACTACATAATATTTGCATCTCAATTTTTTTTGTTTCAATATTGTGTATCGTCTAATCTGGATTCTGGATTTACCGTAGAAGTAAAAAGCATACCTAGATGCCACAATTCCTGTTTTAGTCAGTTACCTTTAGAGAAAAAAAATGAAGTGTTTGATGCGGCAAGTAGATGCCCAAAGAAATCAATAAAGCACCACCAATGTGTCACAAAAATATTGTCGCCAAGTTTTTGTTAGTAAATTCAAAATCAAGCTTCAATTTTCCCCTAGACATACAAGCAAGTTGCTTAAAAACGGTCTGATTTAACTTCCATGAAAAACACGACCAAGCTTAAAGAATAGAGCTTATCCACCACCACATACATACAACTGGTTTATGGTGCTTTACGCAACATAGTCTTGTGCCTCCGGGTAATGCAATGTCCTTAAGTTTGGAATGAGAGGAAGTGGTTCTCTCTCCTGTTATCGAGAGCTCTGAGGTAGGTATTTTCTTTTTTCACCCATTATGGGCCCTTCTCTTAATCAACAGAGTGGAACATCATGGAAATCAGTAGTATTAGGTTCAAATGGAAACTTTAATGGCATTAGTCAAGGTGGAGGCACATCATCAAAGGTAGATCAAACAACATTTATTGGAAAATCAACAACAATTATTGCTTACGGTACTAAACAGTGTGTATCAATTGGTAACAGGTCTTTTGAGATCTCCAAAGTGAAAGTAGATGGCACATTAATGGCTTCTCTGAATGAAATAAATAAGGGGTATAAGGGATTCATAATTTCTTTAGAAGCATTAGAATGGATTAGTTCCATCCTTGAACAAGAATCATCCAGCTTGAGAGAAAAGGCAACTTATTGGAGTTTTAACAAAAATGATAAATTCTCAATGGTTAGAAACTTCTTTGGCAAAGGTGAAATGATCAAATTAACCAAGTACAGTACGAAACGAGATCCATCTCAGGTATGTTTTTTACCTGGTGGAGGGGATGGTAGGGGATGGATTAATTTCGCTGAAGCTATAAAATTTTGTTTAAGCTTGAACACTCATTTTCAACCTCCTCCCCCAAGTTTTTCGAATCCCATATCTCATCCAAGGGAAAAAGTATAAGATTCTTTCCCTAATAGATGGAACGGAGCTTTAATTTGTGAAGTAAAAGATCCCAAGATTCCTTGGTTAAGAACAACCAACATGATTAAATCTCTTTTTAGTCTTCAAGGAGCGGTTTCTCTATCTCCGATTTCCACTTCGAAATCTCTTGCTCTACTTTTTGTTGATTCTCCGAGCAAAAAAACAGAAATTCTTTCAAAACAAGAATGGGTCAAGAATGATTTGACTGTAAGATTCAAAGAATGGAGTCCGAAAGTTAATAGTCTGGAAAGTATGGGAGCTAACTTTCCTAAACCTGTTTGGATCACAGTTCATGGAGTTCTCCTTCATATTTGGAATCTCAAAACCTTCAGGAAAATTGGAAAAAAGTGGGGTGGGTTAGTCGCTCCTCATACTAATTCGCTCAATGGCTCTAATTACTCAGCAATCTTTATGCAAGTCGCTGGGCCAGTTCACTCGCAAGTTGAGTTCAAGATGATGCATATGGATGGTCTATCGTTTTCTATTGCGGGAAAGATTCTTGGGGACGCTGATCTGATAGATCAGTCTGAATTTCAAACTGTTGAATCAAGCGACAAATTCATAAGAGATCAAGAAACAGTTCAAACCCATTTTCATCAAAATACCTCTTTAGTTGCTTCGTCTTTGGGAAATGGCAGTATCAGTAATAAGGAAGCTAATGTATGGCTAGAAGAGGAAAGAGTGATGTTCCCACTGAGGAAAGTTAATGACTCTGAGCAGCGCAGAGATTTCAGCTGTGTTCAGGAGGTAGATGAGGTACTGTTTGCATTTAAGCCTCTCTAACCTCAACAACCAGCATTAAATGTAGTTTCAAATTTTGAATTTGATTTGGGTGTAAATCCCATGCCAACTTTAGAGGGGTGGGTTAATCCGAGAAGTGATAAAGGCCCTGGAATATATCAAGACAATGTTTTAATACCAACGGACCAAGCCCAAGTCCAAGATAGGTACGTTTCTTTTAATGTGTCTAACTTTGCCAATCCTCTTCTTCGTTCTGTTGAAAACCTACATCCCGAGCCAACAAATGATAGAGATGAAGTTGCCATTCAACTAAACTCACCAGAAAATACACCAAAAGCTATTGATGAGGAGGATTTCCGTGTTCTTAAGGAATTGGTCAATACATTTCAGGAAGTTGGGCCAATTATAGGTGTCTCTTTCAAGCAAAAGCAAGAACAACTTGAGTCACAAATGGATAATTCAACCAATAATAATCAGTTTGTTCTTCTTGACATTCATAATCAGTCAAGTGAGGACAAGGAAAACGAATCAAATGAAGCAATTGCATCAGTTAATCTTGTTGATCCATGAATACAAAGATAATTTCTTGGAACATCAGCGGCCTTTGTGATAGCAACAAAAGAGATGAGCTCAAGGTGCTTAAGTTTGTGGAAACCAGACATTTTTTTCATTCAAGAAACTCACGTAGCTAAGTGGCAAATATCTTAGGTCAAGCAATTTTGGGGAAGCAACAATTTCGATTGGATTGTTCTTGATTCTCATGGTCTCTCGGGGGGGGGGTATTATTGTTGTTTGGAATTGCAATAAGGTGACGGTAACATATTCTCTCCTGGGTGCTTTTTCAATTTCCTTAAAGTGTCATTTTCCTAGTAATAACTTCAGTTGGCTTCTCACTTCTGTTTATGGTCCTGTGTTGAATTACCAGAAGAATCAATTTTGGGATGAGTTAAGAGATATTCGAAATCTTTGGAATGAGCCTTGGGTTCTTTGTGGGGATTTTAATTCCACTATAGTTATGCATGAAAGGTCTGGCAGACCTTACCTTATGAAATCTATGAAGAAATTTGAATCCTTAGTGCAAAATCAACAGTTGATGGATCTTCCCCTTATTGGCTCCCATTTCACTTGGAGTAGAAATTCTTCTTGGAGCAAGCTTGATAGGTTTATTATCTCGTCGCAGTGGGAGGACAATTTTATTCACATAGAGCAAGCTGTGCTAGCTAAGCCTTTCTCTCATCACTTTCCGATTGTGTTAACTACTCAAAACGATGGTTGGGTCCTACTCCTTGCAGATTTGAAAAAATGTGGCTGGAGGATAGTTCTTTACTGGGGCTCATGAAAGAGTGGTGGTTATCTTTTAGGTTTGAAGGTTCTCCGGGATACATTTTAGCCAAAAAGATGCAAGCTCTCAAGGAAAAATTAAAAGTGTGGAATCCATAAGTTTTTGGAAAAATTGATTCTCTCATTCAGGTGAAGCTAGTTGAAAATCAAATTCTTGATTCTAAGCTGATTTTGGATCCTGAAAATGCTCATTTGGTGGAGGCTAAAGTAGTTGCTAAAGCTGAGTTCAAGAAACTTGCCAAAATGCACAGTGAGTTCTGGAAACAACGTGCTAATATCCAAGGGTAGAAGAGTTTGAGAACAACACCCATTTTTTACACAAGTATGCTTCCTCCAAGTAAAGAGGTAAGAGTTTTTCGCAATTAAAGATTAATGGTGTTCTAACTAGCAACAAAAACATCATTAAAAAGGAAATTGTTTCATACTATCAAGGCTTATTCCAAGAAAAGTTTGACTCCAGACCGCAGCTCGATGGACTCAATTTTCCATATATAACTATTGACGAAGCTTATTCTCTTGAAACCCAATTTTCTAAGGAAGAAGTGCATCAGGCAATTTCGAATCTTGGTCATGAGAAAGCTCCAGGTCCTGACGGTATGCCCATATTTGTTATATCCAAGTGTTGGGATTTTATGAAATCCGATATCTTAAAGGTTATGGACCAGTTGTTCTATCGAAAATCTATTGATTGGCGGCTCAAGTCTACCTTTCTCGTATTGATTCCCAAGGTTCAAGATTTGGAGAACGTTACAGACTTTAGACTTATAAGTCTTATGAGTAGCATCGACAAGATTATATCTAAAGTTATTTCTACTAGACTTAAAAAAGTGCTTCCTAAACTCATCAGTCATCAGCAATCAGCGTACGTCGAAGGAAGACAAATTATGGACAGCAGCATTATTGCAAATGAATGTATAAACTCAGCTCACAACTCTCATCAAGCCGGAATTCTATGCAAAATTGATTTCCAAAAAGCCTATGATAATGTCGCTTGGTCATTTCTGGATTATGTGCTTCAAAGAATGGGGTTCGGAATGGTTTGGAGGAGATGGATCGAAGCTACTATTTGTCATGTGAATTTTTCAGTGCTTATAAATGGTTCTTCAAATGGACGCTTCAAAAGTTCGAAAGGTCTGAGACAGGGGATCCTCTATCTCCATTTCTCTTTCTTTTGGTAGCCGAATCTCTCAATCTTATCCTTGTCAAAGCCGAGCAGGTTGGTTGGTTGAATGGCTTTGAGATAATTCCCGGTGGCTCTAAAATCACCCATCTATAGTTCGCGGACGACACTCTTGTGTTTCTTAAACACGATCATAATAGCATTGATCACTTGCGCAATATTCTAATATGATTTTAAATTATATATGGGCTCAAAGTTAACTTTCATAAAACGTCTTTAATGCCTGTTGGTGAGATCTCGAATCTGGATTCTCTTGCTGGTTCTATGGGATGCACAACTCAGAATTTGCCTACCACTTACTTGGGTCTACCTTTAGGGGAACCATATAGGTCCAACATCAAATGGAACAAACTCATCGAAAGATTTGAAGATTGGTTTCCTGCGTGGGTATCCAAATCTCTTTCGAGAGGAGGTAAATTAACTTTACTAATTTATGTTATATCTTCCTTTCCCATTTATTTCTTTTCCATTTTTGTGGCGCCCATGTATGTCATTAAAAAGATGGAACGAATTATGCGTAACTTTCTATGGGATGATGGGGATGATAAAAAGTATCACTTAGTTGCTTGGGAAAAGGTAGAAAAACCTAAGAAGTTAGGTGGGCTTGGTATTAAGAATTTGCATTTAATGAATGTGACTTTAATCATGAAATGGCTGTGGAAGTTCAGTGATGGCAACATTGCTCTTTTGAAGCAGTTGATTGAAGAAAAGTCTGGTCTAGATCCTCTTGGTTGGAATTCTAACCCTCCTAAGCAAGTTTATGGATGCAGCATTTGGGGAGGTATTCACAATTTCTCAAATATGTTTTACTCGAATTGCAAATTCCAGCTCGGGAATGGAAATAGAATTAGTTTCTGGAAGGAAACTTGGGTCGGTCAAGATCCTTTAGCTCAGCTTTTTCCAGCGGCTTTTAATGCATCTGAAACCAAATCGTTAACATTGGCTGGAGCATTTAATAGTTCTTCTCAGCATTGGAATTTGGGAATTACTCGCAGAGTGCATGACAACGTCATTTCTGATTTAGCAACCATCCTACATCTTCTCGAAACTAGCAATTTGAGTCCAAGCATCACCTGCGACAATCGAGTTTGGAAAGATTCGCATCAGGAAGGTGATTTTTCGGTTAAAAAGTGTTATAATTGGTAAGTACAGATCAATACTTCAGCTGAAGAGCAATCTCATGTGCACCCTAAAAGACTGTGGTCTAAATGTTGGCCTCCTAAGGTCAGTTTTTTTCTCTGGTCTTCCTCGAAAGAGAAAATTCTTACTCAAGATCAGTTGTGTAAACATGGTTGGAAGAAAGACTGGGTCAATCATTGTTATAATTGTGTTAATGCGAAGAGACTTCCTCCCATTTGCTATTGCATTGTTCTGTTGCCAGCTATGTCTGGAATTTCTTTCGCGTCAAGTTTAGTCTTATTTGGGCGGTTCCCCATACAATCTCAACTGCACTTCAAACTTGGCCCATGCCTAAGAAGAAATCTCGTAAATCCTTGGTGATAAAAGCTTTACCAGCAGCCATTCTTTGGAGTCTTTGGAAAGAGAGGAACAACTGCGCCTTCAACAACAAATCTCTCACTTTAGCGAAGTTGATTCAAAAAATTAGAAACAGGGTTGCGTATTGGATTTATCGGCAACCTGAATTTCATAATGTTCAGTTGAAAGACTTCATGACCAAGTGGAATTGACGGTTTTTTAACCTTCTTGATGTGTCGATGTTCTTTCTCTCTGGTTTGTGGTGAGCGAGTCTCTTTCTAGGTTTGTCTGGGAAATTACTTTCACGTTGTTGTTGTTTTTCTTCAGTTTTTTTGGTCGGTCTATTTGTCTTGGATGTTCATGTTTCATGAACCTCTTTTTTTCTCCTTTTCTAATAAAATTGTAATTTTCCGATCAAAAAAAAAAGTTTGGAATGAGAGAATTGTTGTCATGATGCCAAAAAAACGACAAGTTGAAGTACGTTCTTCCTGCATATAAAGGAAGTTTACTAGGCGTCAATGGAACATGTATGTTGTGTTTTTTCTCGTTTTCATGTCATCGTGGCCAGAAAATAAATGCACCACACCAGCGGACAAGAAACGGATGTCACCAAATGGCCCTATAAGCAGTTTTGGGTACACATATTTCATATCATAGTCCATCAAGCAGGGATCACAGCCGTCCATAACACAGCAAGTACGGTCAATCATAGAGTACATATATTATAGCCGTGGGATGAAAAGTTAACCATTGTAACTAAACCCTAAATTGGGCCGGCAGCTGTCATCCTTATATAAGTACCATAGTGTTCTACTAACGCAGCCAAAATGTGCCTCCATCTGAAGGAAAGAAGAACCCTAAAAACAGATCATAACTATTCTCTCGTCTCTGTATTATTATCATCAACGGGCGACAACAAGATCATGGCAGAAGCAGTAAAATGGTGGTGGTTTAATACAAGCATCACCAAGAACAACAAGCTTTTTTGCATTATGAATTTTCCTCTCAAAATGTTAATTTTAGTATTCTAGACATTGGAATGATCCGTCCTTAGCTGTTGCTTCATTCGTACAGATTTCTGGCATTCTTCAACACATATTCTGGTAGGTGCATCGCTTTATTACAAAATTATGAATTGTATAAGATCTGTTATGACTCTGTTGTAATGAACAGAACAGATTAATTTTATTTTGTATTAATACAAGGATGAAGATCCATGTAAGCTTTAAATATTCAGTATTTGTGTTCCACTGCTTAATATATGTGTCATCTGAATCAACTAATTTATGGATAAATAAATTATTACGAAAGTTCCTTCTCATTGGCATTTTTTTTTTTTTTTATCTCACTTCGATGTAAAACAAGATTAATTCAAGGCAACTGGATTAAGTAAATGTCAAAGGCATAAACAGCTTATTCAAGGACAGGAGTCAAACTGCTCTTTGCCTCATAAAACTGGATTGAGTAAATGTTTGGATGAAATCCTCATCTCATTTTATTTTTTCACATTTTTTCTGATTGAAATTTGCCAATGAAATAAAAGCAAAAACATATTGTCCCCAAAATAGTAAAATCATAAAACTGATGAAGGATTGGTACCGGTATAATTTTTCAGACAAACAAGCTCTTTTAGACAGTTCTGCCAATACGTAGGGAGATCTATAAAGTGAGAGCTCTTTATCCATTCCAAGGTCCAAGAATCCTGGCGTGCAACCTCAAAGAAAAAAATGCAAAACACACACACATACACACTACGTGATTTTAAGCAATGAATCAACAATTAAGTACTGCAAATTGTGTTACGAGTTAGGGAGATAATAATCTCATGGTAATCAACAATGCACTAATATAAGCATGAGCCATTAGCTAAATCAGATTGTCTGCAACACGGAATTAAATCCTCGGCAATACCACGGGAATAGTGTTCGGTTCAGGTTATGTAAAAAAAAAAAAAAAAAAAAAAAAACAATACTATATTTGTCAAACGAAAATGCTCATGCACTCAAATTTACCTAGACTCAAATTACACTGGGACAAGCTCCCAAAAACATTCCAACCCTTTTGAACACACAGCGTGATCCAAACAGATAATCACAACCGTGTACAGATATGCTGATATCAGTCCTGGCATACAGTTACAGCCGTTAGATCAATGATACTAACACTTCAACCCTGAAACGTACATATCTCACCTTTATAAGCAAGTTTTGCAACCAAACTGCGCCTCCCTCCCTCATCTGTGTAGGCAGAGAAAAACATAAACTCTAAAAAGTAAAAGGGAACATTAATTAAATACCCCTAGAATATAAGGTCTTCATAAATACCCTTCCATTTTATTTAAATACCCCTAAGAGGTATATTTTAAGTGGATAATGAAAATGAACTAGTATTTTTTGGATAATGAAAATGAACTAGTATGTTCTTGACGCGTGAAAACGTCAACCCAACCTCCTCCGGAGGTTGAATTGACTTAATATAATTTTAGATGTGCCAAAAAACTAGACCCTAAAAACCTAAAATAAACCCCTTAGGGGTATTTGTAAATTTCTTAAGGGTATTTGTGAAGAGCCCTGAAAAGGAGGGGTATTTATACAATTTCCACAAAGTAAAATACATCACAACTATTCTCTCATATATGTATGATTTTCATCACCGGCAACAACAAAATGTTAATTTTTGCTCCTTCAGTAGTTCCATGAGTTGAATTTTGCCCCTTAGTTCCATGAGTTGATGCCAGTTCATAATTTTGGCTCCTATCAGTTCATGTGTGCCGATTTTTTCTTTCGTCCTCTTTCGAAAGAATAAGAAGAAAGTAAAAGTGAAGATTAAAAGAGACTGACGGATGAGTAGGATTTATATTCATTTAATTTAAAAAGTAAAAAGAGAAAAAAGTACGAGTAATGGAAGAGGAAGATCGTTTGTTTATCTAAAATTCTAAATCTATGTAACAATATTACCAAAAATAAAATGAACATGAGCCGTAAAGTAGATCTGAACAGTTCTAGTTTACTTTGATCCATGTATGATGTTTGAATGAAATCCTCAATATTTGAGTCCCACTGCATAATTTATTTTATTTTTCGTATTGAAAATACTATCGAATCTGGATTTACCATAGAAGTGTTTCAGTCAATAGAACACCACCATAGAAGTGTTAGCTTTAGAAAAATGAAGTTTTTGATGCGGCAAATAGATGCCCATAGAAGTCAATAAAACACCACCAATAGGTCAGAAAAACATTGTCACCAAATTTAATTGGTCGGGTACTCGTCTTGTTTTGAACTAGTACATGCAGGGTAGATCCTTCTAAAATTCTTCCCATATATAGGGAGATCTATTTTTTTCGAAGAAAATATTATATTAAATAAGAAAAAGAGAAAAACAGATTATGAAGCAAATCACTCCCTCACGAGAGTTTCCCAATTGCTCCAAACGAGACTAGGAGGAACAAATTTAAAAGAATCTGTGTCACAGGACCATAAGACAACAAGTTGCTTAACAAGATCAATATTCTCCGCAATACTTTTCTGATGACCACCAAAGACACTCCCATTTCGCTCCTTCCATAATATCCAACAAATAGCATAGTGAATAATCTTCCATACCTCCTTTTCCCTTCCATTTAGCACATTGGTAGACCAAGCTTCAAACAATTGTAATTAACAAAGTTCTTGGCATCGGCCATGAAATCTTAAAAGCCTTGATAAAATAATCCCATATCACAAAAGAATACGAACAATGTAGAAACATATAATTAGAAGTTTCTTTTTCATCATTGCAAAAAATAAAAACCGCTTTGAATGCTTATGCCACGATGAACTAACATGTCTCTAATCTGGATTTTGGTCAGTACCATATAAGTGTAACCCATGCCTAGAGAAGGCCACAACTTGTTTCAATCCAATAAAAAATGAAGTGTCATTCACTTTGATGCAGCCAATAAATGCACATAGAATTCACTAACCCAAGGCACCAATGGGTTGGAAATCACAAAATTTGCGTCAATAAATTCGAAATAGCTCACGCATCTACTCTTTTGAGTCGCGGAACGGGATGCTGAGTGTTTCTAACGTATTAAAATAGTTTACATGCGTGCCACACAAGCTATTTAATATCGATAACCCGTGGGTTTATTGAGAAAACCCACATGGCTTATTGAGGAAGCCCAATTGGTTTATTGAGGAAACCAACATGTGAGCTTATTGAGGAAACCCACATGGCTTATTATGAAAGCCCAATACGGTTTATTGTGGAAACCGGTGGGTTTATTGAGGAAACCCACATGTCTTATTATGGAAGCCCAATACGGTTTATTGTGAAAACCTGTGGGTTTATTGAGGAAAACCCACATGGCTTATTATGGAAGCCCAATACGGTTTATTGTGGAAACCGGTGGGTTTATTAAGGAAACCCACATGACTTATTATGGAAGCCCAATACGGTTTATTATGAAAACCCGTGGGTTTATTGAGGAAAACCCACATGGCTTATTATGGAAGCCTAGTCTTGCTTATTATAGAAGATCAAATAACTTATTATAGAAGTCATTTTGGGATAGACACAAATCTTGGGAGATAGATAAGAATCTTCCAAGATATATACAAATCTTATAAAGATATACAAATATCTTTCAAGATAAACTCAAATCATGTGAATATATACAAAAATCTCTCAAGATAGACATGGATCTTCAAGGATAGACACAAATATTAAAGGATAAGTACAAATCAAGGTGGTTATTTTGGATAACTACAAATCATACAATAAATGGATTGTAACTCCATAAACAAGTACCATTGCCTCTTTAAATCCGTGGATATATTCGAGGTTAAAGTGTACACAGAGAAAGACATAAGCCTAAAAATTCCAAAATGTACTCTAGCAATAATTTGTGTTTTTTCGGTGCACAACTGTTGATGGTGGTTTTTAGCTGAGGGTTAAAATCGTAAAACACTAAACCCTAGCACACAGTGATGTCACAACATTTAAAGTAACAAGCATTTAGTAGGCACATTTACTGAAACCTTTAATGTGTCCCTAAATAATTACCGGGGTATCTTTTTCAAATTAGGGTTACGAGAAGCCAAACCCTAATTCCCACGTGTGTCAATGGCAAATCATGCCACCCACGCCGACCGCGCTAAAGCATGCCAACCATGCTAGCCGCACATCTGTTCCAATGGCAAATCATGCCAGCCACACCGACCGTGCCAAAGCATGCCAACCATGCTAGTCGCACCTCTGTGCCAATGGCAAATCATGCCATCCACACAGACCGCACCAAAGCATGCCAACCATGCTAGCCGCACCTCTGTGCCAATGGAAAATCATGCCAGCCACACCGACCGCTCCAAAGGATGCCAACCATGCTAGCCGCACCTATGTGCCAATGGCAAATCATGCCAGCCATACCGACTGCGCCAAAAGCATCAACCATGCTAGCCGCACATCTGTGCCAATGGCAAATCATGCCAGCCTCACCGACCGCGGAAAAAGCATGCCAACTATGCTAGACGCACCTCTGTGCCAATGGCAAATCATGCCAGCCACACCGACCGTGCCAAAGCATGCCAACCATGCTAGCCTCACCTCTGTGCCAATGGCAAATTATGCCAGCCACACCGACCGCGCCAAAAGCATGCCAACCATGCAAGCCGCACCTCAGTGCCAATGGAAAATCATGTTAGCCACACCGACCGTGGAAAAAGAATGCCAACCATGCTAGTCGCACCTCTGTGCCAATGGCAAATCATGCCAGCCACACCGACCGCTCCAAAGCATGCCAACCATGCTAGCCACACCTCTGTGCCAATGGAAAATCATGCCAGCCACACCGACCACGCCAAAGCATGCCATCCATGCTAGCCGCACCTCCGTGCCAATGGAAAATCATGCCAGCCACACCTACTGCGCCATGCCAAACGCACCTCGCCATGGCCCCATGTCGTGCCACCATACTGGCCTTCACTACGCGCCTATCAAAACAAAGGCGTGCAACAATCAACGGTTGCCCTTCAATCCCATGAGCAAATCCTAGCCGTCTAAGGTTACCAAACGACCTTTAAGCCAAAAACCTTGCTTGGTCATGCACCTAGCCCAAGCTAGCCACACCATGCACCTATGGCAAGCCCTTGGCCCCACACGCCAAGCCAAAACCGCACCTAGACAAAGCTAGTCACGCCATGCGCCTATGGGAAACCCTTGGCCCCACATGCCAAGCCAAAACCGCACCTATCCCAAGCTAGTCATGCCATGCACCTATGGAAAAACCTTGGCCCCACATGCCAAGCTAAAACTGCACCTAGCCCAAGATAGTCGCGCCACCACGTTGGCCCTCACTACGCGGCTACCAAAACGAAGGCGTGCAATAATCAACGGTTGCCCTTCAATCCCGGGAGCAAATCCTAGCTATCCAAGGTTACCAGACGACACATGGTAACCTTTGGCCCGAAAGCCTAAGTTTTTCCACGCCAAACCTTGCCATGCCAACGGCATGCCAACCTAACCACGGCACCACGTTGGCCATCACTACGCGGATACCAAAACAAAGGCATGCAACGATCAACGGTTGCCCCTCCTCTCAAGATGCAAAATCTCGACCATCGAAGGTCACCAGGCTGGAAAGTTTCCCGAGCCGGACTTGCCAAGCCACAACAACGTGCTACATGTTTTCCAAAACATTCGAGACATCAACACAAACTGGGGGATCCTCTTAGGGTATTGGTTTGGCGGTTTGCAGCGTGCGGCGTACACTACGCCCGTCATAAGGAAGTGTCATAAGGGTGAGGCGGTTAGTAAATACGGGAAGTTATGTGTGAAACGTTCATCGTACATAAAGCACACGCGTTAACAACTTTATGGGACATCAATTCCATAGATTTAACAGTTTTATGAAAACCAGTTTCATTCGTTAACCACTTTATGGAACATCAATTCCATGCATACGGTTACCACCTCCTCCCATTTACTTCCCCACTCCTTAATGAGACCAGGGTACGTTTTTACTCCGACTTGTATAAATAGGTCTTACCTATTTTCATTGAACAACAAGTTCATACGGGAGATACAACACTCAGAAATACTTACTTGCTAGCTCACCTTGTTAGCGCTCTCACTTTTCTGATAACAAGTCGTAGTAACCCAACTACTCTTCCAGAATCAACTATTCTGGTCTCACCACTTTCCTTACTTCCCTCCCCAAAACCAACCCATTCTCCTCCACTTTGTGACCGAAGCAAGTCTGGAACGGCCATTTCTTGGTTTAGGCCGGACTTGTACAGATTGATCTCTCGAATCTAAAGTAATCCCTTGCAGTACATTGTTTAGGGTTTAAATTTTTTCTTACCTGCACACCCGCAATTACCAAAATCAACAGAAACCATTTTCACCTACAAACAGCTACACAGAATCAAATCGTTGGCGTTAGCTTAATATTACACGGTAATATTACGGTTTGGCTTGGATTATGTCAAAAACATACTATTGTTCAATGCCCGATATTGGTCCAAAGACTCGTACTCAACACAAGCAATACAACCAGCCTGCCCGAGCAGCGAGCGTTATAGCCTTGTTACGTTGCGAGCAAAAAGCCTTGCCCCAGCCGCAAGCACACTACACTCTACTCAAGACTCGACTAGGTCTCGAGCATAATCAAGTCCACCACGTGGCAAAAAGTCTCGCCTACCACGTTGTTTATGGGTGAAAATCGTTTCTGCTGATTTTGGTAATTTCGGTGGGTGAGTGAGAAATTGATTCGAACCCTAAACAAATGTGTTGCACGTGAGCACTTTGTAGATTCGAGAGATCGATCCGTACAAGTCCGGCCTAAACCAAGAAATGGCTGTTCCAGACTTGCTTCGGTCACAAAGTGGAGGAAAAGGGTTGATTTGGGGAGGGAAGCAAAGAAAGGTGTTGAGGAGAGTAGTATCTCGACTTGTATCGAAAAGTGAAAGCTTAGGAAGCTTGCAAGAGATAGAAGCTTTTGGGAGAGCTTGCAAAGTTGCCTTTACGAGAGTGTAAGTGTAGTATATTTCTCCCCGACCGAGACTTGTTGTCCGGTGGAAATAGGTAAGACCTATTTATACAAGTAGAGATTGAAACGTACCACGGCCTCATGAAGGAAGAGAGTAAAGGGTGAAATAATGGGAGGAGGTGGTAACAGTATATGTTTAATGGGTGAAAACGTTTTTCACCTTTATTTCCTCTTTTATTTGACCGCTTTATTCCTATTCACGCTTTCTTAATGTGAGCGTAGTGTACGCTGCATCTTTGGATCGCCAAACCAAAACCCTAAAGAAGCATCCCCGGTTTGTGTCGATGTCTCGAGTGTTGGTTGCATCTTGAGTGCAAGTGGCGCCGCTAGTGGCGCGTGTGGCATGTGCCAATGGCATGTGTGGAATGCCTTGGTGGTAGGTTGCACGGTTTGCAAGTTAGGTTACCAGCGTGTGTGTTTGGCATGTGTCAATGGCATGTGCGGAATGCCTTGGTGGTAGGTTACACGGTTTGCAAGTTAGGCTACTAGCGTGTGTGTTTGGCATGTGTGGAATGCCTTGGTGGCAGGTTGCACGGTTTGCATGTTAGGCTACCAGCGTGTGTGTTTAGCATGTGCCAATGGCATGTGCGGAATGCCTTGGTGGTAGGTTGCACGGTTTGCAAGTTAGGTTACCAGCGTGTGTGTTTGGCATGTGCCAATGGCATGTGCGGAATGCCTTGGTGGTAGGTTGCACGGTTTGCAAGTTAGGCTACCAGCGTGTGTGTTTGGCATGTGTGGAATGCCTTGGTGGTAGGTTGCACGGTTTGCAAGTTAGGCTACCAGCGTGTGTGTTTGGCATGTGCCAATGGCATGTGCGGCCATGTTGACCTAGTTGCAAGTCTTGCAAACCTAGGGCGCTATGTTTGGCGTGGGCCAAAGGCATAGCGGCTCGGAAATATGGCTTGCGGCACGTGTTGGCATGTGCCAATGGCACGTGCGGCCATGTTGACCTAGTTGCATGTCTTGCAAACCTAGGGCGCTATGTTTGGCGTGGGCCAAAGGCATAGCGGCTTGGAAGTATGGCTTGCGGCACGTGTTGGCATGTGCCAATGGCACGTGCGGCCATGTTGACCTAGTTGCAAGTCTTGCAAACCTAGGGCGCTATGTTGGGCGTGGGCCAAAGGTATAGCGGCTTGGAAATATGGCTTGCGGCACGTGTTGGCATGTGCCAATGGCACGTGCGGCCATGTTGACCTAGTTGCAAGTCTTGCAAACCTAGGGCGCTATGTTGGGCGTGGGCCAAAGGCATAGCGGCTTGGAAATATGGCTTGCGACACGTGTTGGCATGTGCCAATGGCACGTGCGGCCATGTTGACCTAGTTGCAAGTCTTGCAAACCTAGGGCGCTATGTTGGGCATGGGCCAAAGGCATAGCGGCTTGGAAATATGGCTTGCGGCACGTGTTGGCATGTGCCAATGGCACGTGCGTCCATGTTGACCTAGTTGCAAGTCTTGCAAACTTAGGGCGCTATGTTTGGCGTGGGCCTAAGGCATAGCGGCTTGGAAGTATGGCTTGCGGCACGTGTTGGCATGTGCCAATGGCACGTGCGGCCATGTTGACCTAGTTGCAAGTCTTGCAAACCTAGGGCGCTATGTTGGGCGTGGGCCAAAGGCATAGCGGCTTGGAAATATGGCTTGCGGCACGTGCGGCCATGTTGACCTAGTTGCAAGTCTTGCAAACCTAGGGCGCTATGTTTGACGTGGGCCAAAGGCATAGAGGCTTAGAAATATGGCTTGCGGCACGTGTTGGCATGTGCCAATGGCACGTGCGGCCATGTTGACCTAGTTGCAAGTCTTGCAAACCTAGGGCGCTATGTTTGATGTGGGCCAAAGGCATAGCGGCTTAGAAATATGGCTTGCGGAACGTGTTGGCATGTGCCAATGGCACGTGCGGCCATGTTGACCTAGTTGCAAGTCTTGCAAACCTAGGGCGCTATGTTGGGCGTGGGCCAAAGGCATAGCGGCTTGGAAATATGGCTTGCGACACGTGTTGGCATGTGCCAATGGCACGTGCGGCCATGTTGACCTAGTTGCAAGTCTTGCAAACCTAGGGCGCTATGTTGGGCGTGGGCCAAAGGCATAGCGTCTTGGAAATATGGCTTGCGGCACGTGTTGGCATGTGCCAATGGCACGTGCGGCCATGTTGACCTAGTTGCAAGTCTTGCAAACCTAGGGCGCTATGTTTGGCGTGGGCCAAAGGCATAACGGCTTGGAAATATGGCTTGCGGCACGTGTTGGCATGTGCCAATGGCACGTGCGGCCATGTTGACCTAGTTGCAAGTCTTGCAAACATAGGGCGCTATGTTTGGCATGGGCCAAAGGCATATAGCGGCTTGGAATTTTGCGTTGTTGCCATGGTGCGCAGGGTGCGGATTGGTTTGGCATTGTTGCCATGGTGCGCAGTATGCGGCTTGGTTTGGCATGTTTGCCATGGTGCGCAGAGTGCGGCTTGGTTTGGCATTGTTGCCATGGTGCGTAGTATGCGGCTTGGTTTGGCATTGTTGCCATGGTGCGCAGGGTGCGGCTTGATTTGGCATTGTTGCCATGGTGCGCAGTATGCGGCTTGGTTTGGCATTGTTGCCATGGTGCGCAGTATGCGGCTTAGTTTGGCATTGTTGCCATGGTGCGCAGGGTGCGGCTTGATTTGGCATTGTTGCCTTGGTGCGCAGATATGCGGCTTGGTTTGGCATTGTTGCCATGGTGCGCAGATATCTGCGGCTTGGTTTGGCATTGTTGCCATGGTGCAAAGATGCGGCTTGATTTGGCATTGTTGCCATGGTGCGCAATATCTTTTTGCTTGGTTTGGCATTGTTGCCATGGTGCGCAGATATCACGGCTTGGTTTTGGCATTGTTGCCATGGTGCGCAGATATGCGCTTGGTTTGGCATTGTTGCCATGGTGCGCAGATATCGCGGCTTGGTTTGGCATTCTTTGCCATGGTGCGCAGTGTGCGGCTTGGTTTTGGAATTAGGATTCTGTGTTGAAAACCCTAATCTGGTATTTTGAAGAAAAAAATACCCCTATTAATTATTTACACCTGAGTTAAATGCTCTTAGTTAATGTGTTGCGGGTAACACTAGGTCATGGGGTTTTACGATTTTACCCCTTGTCTAAAAACCACAATCAACACATGTGAGCAAATTTTATTGCAGGTTATCACAGTTGGGGGCGTCTTTGTAATGTCTCTACTCACGCTTGGGGGCGACTGGCGAGTTACGTCATCGACGATCGACGCGAATGAAAAACAAAATACTTAACCCCCAACTAGTTGGAGGTTAAGAGGGGGCGATGTTTGTACCGTGTATAAAATACACTGGAGGCCTGAAAATCAATACAATGAGGCATGCAGGGCTGATTAATGCCAGGAGGCATGCAAGGGCGGTTTCATGCGGATTGATGCCAGGAGGCATGCAACGGCGATTTCTTGTGGATTAATGCTAGGAGGCATGCAAGGCAGATTAATGCCATTTATGTTTATCTCTAAAACTAGGTGTTCAAGGGTATAAATAGGGGCACCCTGGTAGAGAATAAGAGGGGGAGACAAGCTAATACAGAAAAAAGTTATTAAAAATCCATTGTAATCCTAAAGATCAATAAAACATCACTCCCCAAGGGGAATTCACTCGTGGATGTAGGCAAACCATGCCGAACCACGTAAAACCTGTATCTTTTTCTTTATTATTGTTTCATGTTTTAAACCTTGTTTTCATCAACAATACCAAAATCATCGTGTTTAGTGCCTGGAAATATTTCTGGGTGCAAACAACATATAAATGAAATAATACCATACAAATAAGCACAAATACAGCTTCATATTTGAAAGCCATGACTAATTAATTACCACAATTTAATTATGTTACAAGTTATGGAAATAATGATAATGCGCTCAAGGACCGTACGGTGAGATAAAGAAATGCTTGCAGACTGTTAACACAACATTAGGTACGTGTGTAACATAACACACGTTACCCTGTTAATCAAGAAAGTTCTAGTCTTTTGTATATTAGGAAACTAGACATGTTTAGGAAATACAGTAGCTTAAAGTTCAAGGAAATTCATGTATAAATATCTGTATCTCTGTTCAATGTTAATATACAACATTAATCAATAAACACGTCTTCTATTCAAGTCTGTTAAGTTTATTCTGTCCAGTTCTCATTAGTTCTTCTTTGTCTTCTGTTAAACATAAACCCTAACTAGTTCTAGCTTGGTATCAGCTAGGTTTAGGTCCTTTTAACCCTATTTTCGTGTAGTCTTCTTCCCTAAACCATGTCGACTGAAGCAAATACAACCTCTGCCCTCATTAATTCATCTTCTTCTTCTCTACTTTCAACAATGGCTCCTGTCCAATTCTCTCAACCTCATCATATAATCATTGTCAAGTTAGATGAAAACAACTATTCTTTGTGGCGAGCTCAGTTTCTGCCGTATCTTCAAGGTTACGATCTCGATGGCTATGTTACTGGTACGAAACCCTCTCCAGCAGCTCCTGTTGATAATGCGGCTCCTACTCCGGCTTTTATTTCATGGATAAAACAGGATAAAATCCTGGTAAGTTAGTTGTTCTCCTCTCTTACACCTATTGTTTTTCGCCATGTTCATCGTCTTATATCTTCCAAAGAAATCTGGACCTCTCTGGAATCTCTTTATGCTTCTAAGTCCGATGCTCAAATCAATCATCTTCAATGTGAGCTGCGTGCTCTTAAGAAAGGATCTCAAACCATGTGAGCATATATCGATCATGCTCGAGACTTGGTTGATAGTCTCGCTGCTGCCAACACCACTGCTACAGATAAGGAGTTTCTTCACTGCTTGTTTATAGGTAAAAATCGTTTCTCGCCGATTTCGGTAAATTCGGTAGGTGAGTGAGAAACCTGGTTCAAACCCTACACAAATGTGCTGCACGTGAGCACTTTATAGATTCGAGAGATCAATCTGTACAAGTCCGGCCTAAACCAAGAAATGGTCGTTCCTGACTTGCTTCGGTCACAAAAGGGAGGAGAAGGGTTGATTTGGGGAGGGAAGCAAAGAAAGGTCTTGAGACCTGAATAATTCTGGGAGAGTAGTGTCTCGACTTGTATCAGAAAGTGGAAGCTTCGTAAGCTTGCAAAAGGTGAAATCTTTTTGGAGAGCTTGCAAAGTTGCCTTTTCTGAGAGTGTAGTATTTTTCTCCTGACCGAGACTTGTTGTCTGGTGGAAATAGGTAAGACCTATTTATACAAGTCGAGATTGAAATGTACCCTAGCCTCATGAAAGAAGATAGTAAAGGGTGAAATAATGGGAGGAGGTGGTAACCGCAAGGTGTTTATGGGTGAAAACGTTTTCACCATTATTTCCTCATTTATTTGACCTCTTTATTCCTTTTCACGCTTTCTTAATGTGAGCGTAGTGTACTGCCGCAAGTCAGACCGCCAAACCAAAACCCTGGAAAGCATCCCCCAGTTTGTGTTGATATCTCGAGTGTTGGTTGCACCTTGAGTGCAAGTGGCGCTGCTAGTGGCGCGTGTGGCATGTGCCATTGACATGTGCGGAATGCCCTTGTTGCGTGTTGTACCTCGAGCGCAAGTGGCAATGCCAGAGCCGCTAGTGGCGTGCGTGGCATGTGCCAATGGCATGTGCGGAATGCCTTGGTGGTAGGTTGTACGTTGAGTGTAAGTGGCAATGCCAGAGCTGCTAGTGGCGTGTGTGGCATGTGCCAATGGCATGTGCGGAATGCCTTGGTGGTAGGTTGCATGGTTTGCGAGTTAGGCTACTAGCGTGGGTTTTGGCATATGCCAATGGCGCGTACGGCCAAGTTGGCCTAAGTTGCACGGCTTGCAAGTTAGGCTACCGGCGTGTATTATGGGCACGGCTAGGTGATGAAGGCTACCAGCGAGCGTGTTGGCATGTGCCAATAGCATGCGTGGACGTTAGGGCCGTGGCCTTGGTAGGAAAAGCTACCAGCGAGCGTGTTGGCATGTGCCAATGGCATGCGTGGCCATTAAGGCCGTGGCCTTGGTAGGAAAAGCTACCAGCGAGCGTGTTGGCATGTGCCAATGGCATGCGTGGCCGTTAGGACCGTGGCCTTGGTAGGAAAAGCTACCAGTGAGCGTGTTGGCATGTGCCAATGGCATGCGTGGTCGTTAGGGTCGTGGCCTTGGTAGGAAAAGCTACCAGCGAGCGTGTTGGCATGTGCCAATGGCATGCGTGGCCGTTAGGGCCGTGGCCTTGGTAGAAAAAGCTACCAATGACGTATGTTGACATGTGCCAATGGCATGCTCGGCCATTTGGGTCGCGCCTTGGTAGAAAAAGCTACCAACGAGCGTGTTGGCATGTGCCAATGGCATGCGTGGCCAATTTGGCCTAGGTTGCATGGTTTGGAAGCCTAGGTGCGGGCGCTACTTTGGCATGGCGCGGCTAGGGCCAAGGTAAGGGTGTTTGGCTTGGCGTGGCGTGAACAGTGTAGCTAGGGCCAAGGCAGAGTGTGTTTGGCATGGCTCGGCTAGCTCGGGCTAGGTGTGGCTGGCATGATTTGCCATTGGCACGGAGGTGCGGCAAGCATGGTTGGCATGCTTCGGCGCGTTTGGTATGGCTGGCATGATTTGCCATTGGCATAGATATGCGGCTAGCTCGGGCTCGGTGTGGCTTGCATGATTTGTCATTGGCACGGAGGTGCGGCTAGCATGGTTGGCATGCTTCGGCGCGTTTGGTATGGCTGGCATGATTTTCCATTGGCATAGAGATGCGGCTAGCTCGGGCTAGGTGTGTCTGGCATGATTTGCCATTGGCACGGAGGTGCGGCTAGCATGGTTGGCATGCTTCGGCGCGTTTGGTATGGCTGGCATGATTTTCCATTGGCATAGAGATGCGGCTAGCTCGGGCTAGATGTGGCTGGCATGATTTGCCATTAATTGGCACGGAGGTGAATTAGGGTTTTGTTCGTTGTAACCCTAATTTGAAAAAATACCCCCTATTAATTACTGACTACAAGCATTAAATGTTCTAATAAATGCGTCACTAGTGACATTAGGTTATTTGGGGTTTTATGATTTTACCCTTTGTTTAAATACCACCATCAACATTAAGTCCCCGCTAGCTCGGAACAGAGCTTTGTTGCGAGGTAAGCATAAGATGGTGACAGACTATCGGCAGACAAATCGTAAAGAGAATTGAGAAGATTTGTCTAACCTTTTTATAAATAGGATTTGGAATCCTTGCCTCTGGCAGTTTTGCACAAATCGGGAGGCTGGCACAACTGGGAAGTCAGCATCATTGAGAGATAGGAAGTTGGGCGGCATTGAGAAGTTGACGCGAATTAGGAAACTGGGCGTGCTAGATGGTGGGACCGGCGCAAGGTAGGGAAGCTGTGCGTGCTTGCTGGCGTGACTTGGGCGATCATTGGGAAGTTGGCGTGAGTTGGGACCGGTGCAACTTGGGCGGTACTGGGGAGTTGGCGCAATTGGCGGGACCGGTGCAACTTGGGCGGCATTGGGAAGTTGTTGCGAGTTGGGAAACTGAGCATGCTAGCTGGTGGGACCGGCACAAGGTAGGGAAGCTGAGCGTGCTTGCTGGCGGGACCGGCGCAACTTGGGCGGCATTGGGAAGTTGGGCGTTCTTGTGAGCCCGCACGATTTTGGTAGAGGGAAATCCTTCCCTATTTCAGAATCTTCACGCCCATATATATATATAAAATTCCTTTCTCTCATCTTGCACCTTATTGCTTTCATCCTTTCCTACTAGCGGCAGAGTCACAAAGAAAAACCAGCTTCCAGGTATGTCTTCCAGTACTTCTCTTGTTTCCCTTTTTATGTAGGTGTAAACCCTAAGAGTAGGCGTTTTTCTTTATAATCCTTGCAATGATATTGCGCATATAATTTCTTGGCGTGTCTCTTGTAGAAAATATTGTATGTATGCAACCAAAGGAAATACTGCATATATTATTCGAACCCGTAGGAAAGTGCTTCATATATTATTTTGAACCCAAGAAGGATCTTTGAGACGCACTTGAGCCGTATAAAATACTGCGTATATAATTTTGAACCACTGAAGAAAATACTACGTGTGCGGTTTTGAACCCGTAGAGAATACCACATGAATCCCGAAGAAGAATATCGTATATATGCTTCATATGACTTCGAACCATTAGGAAATATTGCATATATGATTTTTCGGTCTCTGAAAGAAATATCTGCGCGTGCGATTTTGAACCCGTAGAAAAATGCTCCATATATAATTTTGAACCCGAAGAAGGATACTGAGACGCACTTGAACCGTATAAAATCTGCGTATATAGTCTTGAACCCGAAGAAAATCTTTGCGTGTGCGGTTTGAACCCGTAGAAAAATGCTCCACATATAATTTTGAACCCGAAGAAGGATCTACCGACATTTACTTGAACCGTATAAAATCTGCGTATATAGTCTTGAACTGAAGAAAATCTTGCGTGTGCAGTTATGAACCGTAGAAAAATGCTCCACATATAATTTTGAACCCGAAGAAGGATACTGCAGACTCACTTGAGACCGTATAAAATTCTGCGTATATAATTTTGAACCCTGAAGAAAATACTGCGTGTGCAGTTTTGAGCCAGTAAAGAATACGCCCTCTTTTTTTTTTTTTTTCAGGTTTTCCTTTGTTGGGCGCGGTTATGTGTCAGGGAGATAATTTTGTTTTTTCTCCGTGTGCAGATATCTTGTTATTAAGTTGTTATGAAGAAATCCGACAAGATGTTACCTGAAAAGAATTTCGCCTCATTGAAGGATGTCCATAGTTCCAAACCGAACACGAATGATGAATTCTTCGCCAAAAAACTTGCCTCTGCTCGGAAAAATCACCCAGGTTTCGTGCCAATTTTGTTAACCGGTGGTGAAGATGAAAAGAAGACACGTTCGGTTCGCCCAGAGAACATCATACGGTTCTGTCTTCATAAAGGGTTATATTCCTCTTCCAACATTGACTTCAGGATGTGTCAAAGCCCATTACTTCTTTTGATAGATGGGTTGAGTTCATGATGAGTAAGGAGCACATAAACACCAACCTGACTCGAGCGCAGATTATTGATGCTGTCAGAGCTTCAGTAAATCTCCAGATTAGGAAGGATATCCCGGTCTTGGTTGCTTTCATCTCCAGATGGTGTTCGGACACCCATACGATCATATGTAGATGGGGTGAGATAACTTTCTCCTTGGAGAGTGTGGCTCTCTTGCTGAATCTTCTGGTAATTGGGAATCTTAACATCCAATTATCTGAAAGTGAGTTGAAGATGCGGGATGACCTTGCCGCTAAGTTGGGAGATTTCGCTCGGAAAGACTCCACTGCGAAGTCGAAGGATTCTGTCCGGAAAGAGGATGAAAGGTGCCTTTACTGGCTGGTGGATATCTCAATGGTTTCGGACGAGTGGAACCTAAGCGAAAAAGCGGTGATCTTCACGTTGCGGCATTTTTGCTCTCGGTTGTTTAGAGACATTTTTGATGACGGTTCCGTAAGAAGGAGATAAGACCGAGTTGCTAGCGATTGTCTTTGTGAAGTTGGCAAAGGCGAAGTTCTTCCCATTGGCAAGCTATTTCTTGGTTCCACAGTATGTGCACTGGATCACCTAGTTGCGAAAATGCGAGTTTCGAATGGTTTTATGAAAGTGGATTCATATGTGCACGTTGCTTTCTGCAAGCTTGGTTATGGGAACACTTTGAGAAGTATGCCCAAACCGTTGTCTTCGATTCCGTGAGTTGGGGGGTTCCGAATTCTTCGATGGGTGAACAAAGGCGTCCAAAGGTTGGCATGAGCTTGGTTAGTCTTCTTGACAAGTCGTATGAAATCAGTTTTTCCCCATGGGAGCCGGTCCATAGGTCGGTGACTCAAATTGACACCTTTGCTTCTGCTCCGATCATGTCTTTGTCTTCTGATGGCGATTTGAGCGTTGGTGAAAACTTGTTTATTCAAAGCTGCATGTCCGGTTATATGCCGTATTTCTTCATGGGGTCTTTCCAGATAGCTGCTTACAATATTGACCGTGCTGCTCGTCACATGGGGTTCGATCAAGGGGTGCCTCTTGCTTACCAAAGGTGATCCCTAAGGATTCATTGCGTGCCGCCCTTAATGCCGGTGCCCTTGAGACGGTACCCGCCTTCCCTTCTTTCAAACGGGAAGAGTAACTTCGAAGACCTTCGGCTATAATGAGTTCTGGTGCGACGAGTTTATTATGATCCAAGATTTTGTGAATAACGTGGTGGAGAACGTTCGTTTGTAAACCTTCCCCAGCAGTTTTGAAGAAGTATCCAATGTTGAGAGATCTCAAGCGAAAGTTGCCTAGCAACTCGGAAAGTCCCCAGGCCAAGGAACGGAGAATGAAGAATCGTGTTGGCGGGTTCCGGACGGTTTCAAAAGATCCTCCCGCAGCTCTCGTGTCTTTCAGTTCTTCCAATAACCAGGTATGTGTCGCCTCTTCATTGGTTTGTCTCAAAACACGTGAATTTCTGCTGAAAACATGTGTCTTGTTTCCTCCAAGGCTTCGGTAGTGCTAATGCCTTCGCTTCCCTTGCACATTGCCAGGAGACGGCAATTTCTTCAATGAATTCCAGCAGCACTGAGCCTTCTCATAGAGGTGATGAGTCGGATAAAGAAGAAAGTTCGACAAGTGAGAGTGATTCCTCTGGCAGCACTGGTTCTTTTTCGGGAAGTGGTTCGGTGAGTTTCGCGCTTCTTTTCTTTCTTCTTTTGTTTCTTCTTTTAAAAAATGTCTAACTCAAGTTCGCAGGAGGAATCCGGTTCGGTGGACGATTCTGGGGTAGAGCCACACGAAAACCTGCCTTTGGAGACCACCGCTGGTGACTTGGAGATGGGAGTTAGCCAATTGCCGGGCAAAGATGTGGTTCAAACGGTGGATGATTCTCTGATGGTTGCTTCCGTAGACATGGAAGAAGACCCTCTGCGAGTCGTGAGGCCACGTGCAGGCGCCATTTTTGATCCCCCGTACTTGGTTCCTTATACAGGTCATGTGCTGGTTGGCGGCTTCAGCGTGCCGGCTAAGCATGAGGCGTTATACACCAGAATCTGGGAGAATTACGGACATATGGCCACAACCAAGAAAGTCGCTAGTCGATTTGCGCTGGTTAAGCGTGTGGAAGAGGCTTTATCTTCCATCGAGGATATGCGTGAGGTGACTGGTCACACCGTTTCCGAAGACGTTATTGCCGACTGGGAGCACCATCGCGACGTGTGCGTAGAAAAGGAGTTCAACACTTCTTAGTTTGTCGAAGGACTTGCTGAGATCCAAAAGTTGAAAGATGGAGCAATCGAAAGCCTTTCCGCCGAGGAGATTGTACGACAGGAGGTGGAACTCGAAAAGCTTTCCAAGATGTTGACTATGAAGAGAGCGGCTCTTGAAGATGCAAAGTTGACTTTCTCCAAGAAGAGCAGACTTCTGTTGGATGATTTTCCATGAATGTTTCCTTGAATGTTTCTCTGTTAAACTTTCATTTAGGTTCTTCTTTTTTTTTTTTTTTTTTGAAAGACATATTGGATGTCTGGTTCAAAGTTTGACCGGTTTTGGTAGACAGCTGGTAGCTTTTGATGATATTGGATTATTTCTGGGATGAATGGTTTTGATAATATGACTTTGATTATGTTTTAGGAAAGGAATATTGCTTTTATGAAAGTGTGTGCTAGCAATAGGCACAAGAGTATGACGGTTTTATTAAGAACCTAAAAACAGATCGTTTATCTTGCCCAATCTAAATTTACTCACTTGCAAACACGCCTCTCTCCAAGTAAAAGGCGGCTTTGCTTTGGTAGCATCGCCGATTAGTCCTCAATTCTTTGTAGCGTCTTCAGCGAGTCCCCGGTTTTTTTCTGGTGTAGTTTTAACAACTGATAACCGGGTTGTCCGGCGATTGAGTCGGATCGAGTCGCAAGTCCCCAATCGCTGGTAGCATCTTCAACGAGTCCCTGGGGTTTCAGTGTAGTTTTACAACCGGTAACCGGTCGTCCGGAAGTTGAGTCGGATTGAGTTGCCTTCCCTACCATCTTGACATCCGGGTCGAAGAACGAGATCGACAGTCGAAATTGTAGCCGATAGATCAATCCTCCCGCTGTGGTCGCCAATTGTTTATGGGTAAAAATCGTTTCTGTCGAGGTCGGTAAATTCGGTAGGTGAGTGAGAAACTGGTTCAAACTCTAAACAAATGTGCTGCACGTGAGCACTTTATAGATTCGAGATATCAATCTGTACAAGTCCGGCCTAAACCAAGAAATGATCGTTCCAGACTTGCTTCGGTCACAAAGTGGAGGAGAAGGGTTGATTTGGGGAGGGAAGCAAAGAAAGGTGTTGAGACCAGAATAATTTTGGGAGAGTAGTGTCTCGACTTGTATCAGAAAGTGGAAGCTTCGTAAGCTTGCAAGAGATGAAAGCTTTTTGGAGAGCTTGCAAAGTTGCCTTTTCCGAGAGTGTAGTATTTTTCTCCTGACCGAGACTTGTTGTCTGGTGGAAATAGGTAAGACCTATTTATACAAGTCGAGATTGAAACGTACCCTGGCCTCATGAAGGAAGAGAGTAAAGGGTGAAATAATGGGAGGAGGTGGTAACCGCAAGGTGTTTATGGGTAAAAACGTTTTCACCATTATTTCCTCATTTATTTGACCGCTTTATTCCTTTTCACGCTTTCTTAATGTGAGCGTAGTGTACGCTGCAAGTTGTGACCGCCAAATCAAAACCCTGGAAAGCATCCCCCAGTTTGTGTTGATATCTCGAGTGTTGGTTGCACCTTGATTGCAAGTGGCGCTGCTAGTGGCGCGTGTGGCATGTGCCATTGGCATGTGCGGAATGCCCTTGTTGCGGGTTGTACCTCGAGCGCAAGTGGCAATGCCAGAGCTGCTAGTGGCGTGCGTGGCATGTGCGGAATGCCTTGGTGGTAGGTTGTACGTTGAGTGTAAGTGGCAATGCCAGAGCTGCTAGTGGCGTGTGTGGCATGTACCAATGGCATGTGCGGAATTCCTTGGTGGTAGGTTGCATGGTTTGCGAGTTAGGCTACCAGCGTGGGTTTTGGCATGTGCCAATGGCGCGTACGGCCAAGTTGGATTAAGTTGCACGGCTTGCAAGTTAGGCTACCGGCATGCATTAGGGGCACGGCTAGGTGATGAAGGCTACCAGCAAGTGTGTTGACATGTGCCAATAGCATGCGTGGCCGTTAGGGCCGTGGCCTTGGTAGGAAAAGCTACCAGTGAGTGTTTTGGCATGTACCAATGGCATGCGTGGCCGTTAGGGCCGTGGCCTTGGTAGGAAAAGCTACCAGCGAGCGTGTTGGCATGTGCCAATGGCATGCGTGGTCATTAGGGCCGTGGCCTTTGTAGGAAAAGCTACCAGCGAGCGTGTTGGCATGTGCCAATGGCATGCGTGGCCGTTAGGGCCGTGGCCTTGGTAGGAAAAGCTACCAGCGAGCGTGTTGGCATGTGCCAATGGCATGCGTGGTCGTTAGGGCCGTGGCCTTGGTAGGAAAAGCTACCAGCGAGCGTGTTGGCATGTGCCAATGGCATGCGTGGCCGTTAGGGCCGTGGCCTTGGTAGGAAAAGCTACCAGCGAGTGTGTTGGCATGCGCCAATGGCATGCGTGGCCAATTTGGGTCGCGTCTTGGTAGAAAAAGCTACCAGCGAGCGTGTTGGCATGTGCCAATGGCATGCGTGGCCGTTAGGGCCGTGGCCTTGGTAGGAAAAGCTACCAGCGAGCGTGTTGGCATGTGCCAATGGCATGCGTGGCCAATTTGGCCTAGGTTGCATGGTTTGCAAGCCTAGGTGCGGGCGCTACTTTGGCATGGCGCGGCTAGGGCCAAGGTAAGGGTGTTTGGCTTGGCGTGGCGTGACCAGTGTAGCTAGGGCCAAGGCAGAGTGTGTTTGGCATGGCGCGGCTAGCTCGGGTTAAGTGTGGCTGGCATGATTTTTCCATTGGCACGGAGGTGTGGCTAGCATGGTTGGCATGCTTCGGGCGCGTTTGGTATGGCTGGCATGATTTGCCATTAGCATAGAGATGCAGCTAGCTCGGGCTAGGTGTGGCTGGCATGATTTGTCATTGGAACGGAGGTGCGGCTAGCATGGTTGGCATGCTTCGGCGCGTTTGGTATGGCTGGCATGATTTGCCATTGGCATAGAGATGCGTCTAGCTCGGGCTAGGTATGGCTGGCATGATTTTCCATTGGCACGGAGGTGTGGCTAGCATGGTTGGCATGCTTCGGCGCGTTTGGTATGGCTGGCATGATTTGCCATTGGCATAGAGATGCGGCTAGCTCGGGCTAGGTGTGGCTGGCATGATTTGCCATTGGCACGGAGGTACGGCTAGCATGGTTGGCATGCTTCGGCGCGTTTGGTATGGCTGGCATGATTTGCCATTGGCATAGAGATGCGGCTAGCTCGGGCTAGGTGTGGCTGGCATGATTTGCCATTGGCACGGAGGTGAATTAGGGTTTGTTCGTTGTAACCCTAATTTGAAAAAAAATACCCCCTATTAATTACTGACTACAAGCATTAAGTGTTCTAATAAATGTGTCACTGGTGACATTAGGTTATTTGGGGTTTTACGATTTTACCCTTTGTTTAAAAACCACCATCAACAACTGCCTTCTTGCTGGTTTAGACAGTTCTTACGATGTCATTGTTACATCACTCACTACAACCATTAGCTCTCTTACAGTTGAAGATTTTCTCACGTTTTTGCTTACGTTTGAGTTACGAATTGAACAACAGACAAAATCGTTGAACGCCCAACCAGTTGATAATCTCGCTGCACAGTCTCGACAGTCTCCATCACGGTTTTCTTCACTAACTAGATCTTCCTCATCATTTGTTTCTCAGTTTGCTCAATTTCATTTTTCTGGTAACAACAAAAATCAGTCTCAACAAGGGCCTGCTCGTTTTGACACTCAACGTGGTCCTGGTAGTTTTGACCATCATCGTGGGCCTTCTACTTTTGAAACTCAATGTGGGTCTGGTAATTTTGAAGCTTCAGCTATGTCTTGTCAACTTTGTGGGCGCAAGAATCATGAGGCACAGGATTGATGGAACCGTTATGACAGAATTTTTCGCCCACCAAAGCATCAACCACCTTCTTCTGTTCCACGGGCTTATGCTGCTTATGGACCTGGCCTTCTACCTTCACCCTCATGGACACCTGATAGTGGTGCTACAGATCACATCACCAATGATCTTTCTCGTCTTCAATTTCCTACTGAGTATACTGGTCCTGATCAAATACAGATGGGTAATGGTTCTTTTATACCAATTTCTAATATTGGCTCCTCTATTTTAGGAACTCCCAATTGTAAGTTGCAGCTTCGTAATGTTCTCTTTGCACCAAAAATCTCTCACAATCTCTTATATGTTTCTCGTCTTACGACTGATAAAAATTTCTTATTTGAATTTCATCCAAATTTTTGTCTTGTGAAGGATCGATGTACCGGTAAGGTTCTTCTTCGCGGCAGTAGGAAGGGTGGTCTTTATCGTAATATCCTAAAGATTACATAGGAGAACGTGCTAGCTTACAATCCTGGCATGCTAGAATGGGACATCCAATGTTGCGCACAGTTCGCAAAGTTATTTCACAGTTTTCTCTTCCAGTTTCAAACCAAATTATTAGTTTTTGTTCATCATGTTATGAGCATAGAAGTCATAAGTTACCGTTTAAGTCTAGTACAACTATTTATTTAAATCAAAAGATTTAATTGTCTCGGATATGTGGGGACCCTCTCATATTTTATCCAATGAAGGTTACAAATATTATGTCATATTTATTGATGCGTATAGTCGTTTTTACTTGGATGTTTCCTATGTCTTAGAAATCTGATATCTTTTCCATATTCTTTTTGTTTCAAAAGCATGTTGAAAATCTTTTTAATCGAAAGATAAAAATATTTCCATCTGACAATGCTGCTGAGTATCGTAAACTCCCTCCGCATCTACATAAACTTAGAATTTTTCATTGTTTTTCTTGTCCACATACTTCTGAGCAGAATGGTTTGGTTGAACGTCGTCATCGTCATATTCGTGAAAATGGTCTTACAATCCTAAATATGGCTTCTGCACCATCTTCATATTAGTATGATTTGTTTTACACTGCTTGTTATTTAATAAATCGTGTCCCTTCGACCTCTTTGAATAACTCCTCCCCATATGAAGCTCTTTTTGGAAAACCACCGGATTACACTTCTCTTCCTGTTTTTGGTTGTCTGTGTTATCCTTACTTACGTCCGTATAGGTCTCACAAAATGGAACCTCTTTCTTCTCCTTGTGTTTTTATTGGCTTTAGTCCATCTCATAAAGGTTATAAGTGTTTTCATATTCCTATGGGTCAAATATACATCACCCGCCATGTGGTTTTCGATGAGACCACCTTTCCCTTTGCACCTACGACATCGCCTTCTCCGGCATCGAATACTTCACAGGTAACTGCCCCTTCTACCTCGTCTGTTTCATTTCTTTCGGTACTAACAGACCAAACAAGAAGGTTTCCAAATCCGTCTATAGTTTGTCAGCCTCCACCTGCTCATCTGTTGTTTCCAACAAGAGTAACAACTTCGCCTGCACCTGTACAGTGTTGTCTCCTTAGTCTCCAACAAGGGAATCAATGTCACTTGGGTCACTGTCTCCTTGGTATTTACCTGGACAACCGTCTTTCACTCAACAAATGACGACACCACGGCAAGCTGCTTCTATTCAGCAGATGATGTCATCAACTCTGCCATCAGTTCATACTGACAACGTTTCTGATGCCTCCAATGATAATCTGCCAGCACCTGTTTCTGATGCCTCCAATGATAGTCTGCGGGCTTTCAATGATCAGTCTTCAAACGTATCAGAATCTATATTTACGTCAGCAGACTCCATTGTTCAAGCTTCCGCTGTACAACCAAGTATTTTGTCACATCCAATGGTGACTAGAGCAAAAGATGGAATTTTTAAACCCAACTCCAAATACGCACTGGTATGTGATTCGCTTTATGAACCTACTTGTATTTCTCAGGATCATAAAGATCCAGATTGGCGTGTATCATCCGATGACGAGATTAATGCATTAATTCGGAATGGTACATGGTCGCTAGTACCATATGATATCCTTCTATGAATGTTATTGGATGTTTCGTATAAAATGAAATCCTGACGGTACAATTGCACGTCGTAAATCTCGCTTAGTTGCAAAATGATCCAACCAACAAAAGGGGATTGATTACTCTGAAACATTTAGTCCGGTATTTAAACCATGCACTATACGTATTATTCTTACACTGGCTTTATCTTCCTGTTGATGGTGGTTTTTAAACAAAGGTTAAAATCGTAAAACCCCAAATAACCTAATGTCACCAGTGACGTAATTATTAGAACATTTAATGCTTGTAGTCAGTAATTAATAGGGGTATTTTTTCAAATTAGGGTTACAAAGAACAAAACCCTAATTCACCTCCGTGCCAATGGAAAATCATGCCAGCCACACCTAGCCCGAGCTAGCCGCATCTCTATGCCAATGGCAAATCATGCCAGCCATACCAAACGCGCCGAAGCATGCCAACCATGCTAGCCGCACTTCCGTGCCAATGGAAAATCATGCCAGCCACACCTAGCCCGAGCTAGCCGCATCTCTATGCCAATGGAAAATCATGCCAGCCAAACCAAACGCGCCGAAGCATGCCAACCATGCTAGCCACACCTCCGTGCCAATGGCAAATCATGCCAGCCACACCTAGCCCGAGCTAGCCGCATCTCTATGCCAATGGCAAATCATGCCAGCCATACCAAACGCGCCGAAGCATGCCAACCATGCTAGCCGCACCTCCGTTCCAATGACAAATCATGCCATCCACACCTAGCCCGAGCTAGCCGCATCTCTATGCTAATGGCAAATCATGCCAGCCATACCAATCGCGCCCGAAGCATGCCAACCATGCTAGCCACACCTCCGTCTCAATGGAAAAATCATGCCAGCCACACTTAACCCGGAAGCTAGCCGCGCCATGCCAAACACACTCTGCCTTGGCCCTAGCTACACTGGTCACGCCACGCCAAGCCAAACACCCTTACCTTGGCCCTAGCCGCGCCATGCCTAAGTAGCGCCCGCACCTAGGCTTGCAAACCATGCAACCTAGGCCAAATTGGCCACGCATGCCATTGGCACATGCCAACACGCTCGCTGGTAGCTTTTCCTACCAAGGCCACGGCCCTAACGGCCACGTATGCCATTGGAACATGCCAACACGCTCGCTGGTAGCTTTTTCTACCAAGACGCGACCCAAATTGGCCACGCATGCCATTGGCGCATGCCAACACACTCGCTGGTAGCTTTTCCTACCAAGGCCACGGCCCTAACGGCCACGCATGCCATTGGCACATGCCAACACGCTCGCTGGTAGCTTTTCCTACCAAGGCCACGGCCCTAACGACCACGCATGCCATTGGCACATGCCAACACGCTCGGTGGTAGCTTTTCCTACCAAGGCCACGGCTCTAACGGCCACGTATGCTATTGGCACATGCCAACATGCTCGCTGGTAGCCTTCATCACCTAGCCGTGCCCCTAATGCACGCCGGTAGCCTAACTCGCAAGCCGTGCAACCTAGGCCAACTTGGCCGTACGAGCCATTGGCACATGCCAAAACCCACGTTGGTAGCCTAACTCGCAAACCATGCAACCTACCACCAAGGCATTCCGCACATGCCACAAACGCCACTAGCAGCTCTAGCATTGCCACTTACACTCAACGTACAACCTACCACCAAGGCATTCCGCACATGCCATTGGCACATGCCACGCACGCCACTAGCAACTCTGGCATTGCCACTTGCGCTCGAAGTACAACCCGCAACAAGGGCATTCCGCACATGTCAATGGCACATGCCACACGCGCCACTAGCAGCGCCACTTGCACTCAAGGTGCAACCAACACTCGAGATATCAACACAAACCGGGGGATGCTTTCCGTGGTTTTGGTTTGGCGGTCACAAACTTGCAACTGACACTACGCTCACATTAAGAAAGCGTGTAAAGGAATAAAGCGGTCAAATAAATGAGGAAATAATGGTGAAAACGTTTTCACCCATAAACACCTTGCGGTTACCACCTCCTCCCATTATTTCACCCTTTAATCTCTTCCTTCATGAGACCAGGGTACGTTTCAATCTCGACTTGTATAAATAGTTCTTACCTATTTCCACCAGACAACAAGTCTCGGTCAGGAGAAAAATACTACACTCTCAGAAAAGGCAACTTTGCGAGCTCTCCAAAAAGCTTCCATCTCTTGCAAGCTTACGAAGCTTCCACTTTCTGATACAAGTCGAGACACTACTCTCTCAGAATTATTCTGGTCTCAACACCTTTCTTTGCTTCCCTCCCCAAACCAACCCTTCTCCTCCACTTTGTGACCGAAGCAAGTCCGGAACGACCATTTCTTGGTTTAGGCCGGACTTGTGCAGTTGATCTCTCGAATATATAAAGTGCTCACGTGCAGCACATTTGTTTAGGGTTTGAACCAGTTTCTCACTCACCTACCGAATTTACCGAAATCGGCAGAAACGATTTTTACCCATAAACACTTCCAATTGGCCAATTCATCAACTGGATGTGCAAAGTGCCTTTCTACATGGGGAACTTCAGGAAGAAGTGTACATGAAACAACCTCCAGGTTATGTGGATTCTCGTTTTCCTACACATGTTTGCAAATTACATCGTTCTCTTTATGGTCTTGTTGATGGTGGTTTTTAAACAAGGGGTAAAATCGTAAAACCCCATGACCTAGTGTTACCCGCAACACATTAACTAAGAGCATTTAACTCAGGTGTAAATAATTAATAGGGGTATTTTTTCAAAATACCAGATTAGGTTTTTCGACCTGAGTAACCCTAATTCTAAAACCAAGCCGCACACCGCGCACCATGGCAACAATGCCAAACCAAGCCGCACACTGCGCGCCATGGCAACAATGCCAAACCAAGCCGCACACTGCGTACCACGGCAACAATACCAAACCAAGCCGCACACTGCGCACCATGGAAACAATGCCAAACCAAGCCGCACACTGCGCGCCATGGCAACAATGCCAAACCAAGCCGCACACTGCGCACCATGGCAACAATGCTAAACAACAATGCCAAACACGCTGTGCACCACGGAAACGACGCCAAAACCAAGCCGCACACTGCGCACCATGGCAACGATGCCAAACCAAGCCGCACACTGCGCACCGTGGCAACGACGCCAAAACCAAGCCGCACACTGCGCACCGTGGCAACGACGCCAAAACCAAGCCGCACACTGCGCACCATGGCAGCGACGCCAAAACCAAACTACATATCGCACTCATTAGCAACCATGCCAAACTAAGCCGCTATGCCATTGGCACATGCCAAATATAGCGCCCTAGGCTTGCAAAATGTGCAACTAGGTCAACATGGCCAGACGTGCCATTGGCACATGCCAAAACGTACCACAAGCCATATTTCCAAGCCGCTATGCCATTGACACATGCCAAATATAGCGCCCTAGGCTTGCAAAACGTGCAAATAGGTCAACATGGCCGTACGTGCCATTGGCACATGCCAACACGTACCACAAGCCATATTTCCAAGCCGCTATGCCATTGGCACATGCCAAATATAGCGCCCTAGGCTTGCAAAACGTGCAACTAGGTCAACATGGCCGTACGTGCCATTGGCACATGCCAACACGTACCACAAGCCATATTTCCAAGCCGCTATACCATTGGCACATGCCAAATATAGCGCCCTAGGCTTACAAACCATGCAACCTAGTCCAAGTCGGCCACGCATGCCATTGGCACATGCCAACATGCTCGCTGGTAGCTTTTCCTACCAAGGCCACGGCCCTAACGGCCACGCATGCCATTAGCACATGCCAACATGCTCGCTGGTAGCTTTTCTTACCAAGGCCACGGCCCTAACGGCCACGCATGCCATTGGCACATGCCAACATGCTCGCTGGTAGCTTTTCCTACCAAGGCCACGTCCCTAACGGCCACGCATGCCATTGGTACATGCCAACATGCTCATTTGGTAGCTTTTCTTACCAAGGCCACGGCCCTAACTGACCACGCATGCCATTGGCACATGCCAACATGCTCATTGGTAGCTTTTCCTACCAAGGCCACGGCCCTAACGGCCACGCATGCCATTAGCACATGCCAACATGCTCGCTGGTAGCTTTTCCTACCAAGGCCACGGCCCTAACGGCCACGCATGCCATTGGCACATTCCAACATGCTCGCTGGTATCTTTTCCTACCAAGGCCACGGCCCTAATGGCCACGCATGCCATTGGCACATGCCAACATGCTCGCTGGTAGCTTTTCCTACCAAGGCCACGGCCCTAACGGCCACGCATGCCATTGGCACATGCCAACACGCTTCATTGGTAGCCTTCATCACCTAGCCGTGGCCCTAATGCGCGCTGGTAGCCTAACTTGCAAGCCGTGCAACCTAGGCCAATTCGACCATACGCGCCACTGGCACATGCCAAAACCCACGCTGGTAGCCTAATTTGCAAATCATGCAACCTACCACCAAGGCATTCCGCACATGCCATTGGCACATGACACACACGCCACTAGCAGCTCTGGCATTGCCACTTACACTCAACGTACAACCTACCACCAAGGCATTCCGCACTTGCCAATGGCACATGCCACACGCGCCACTAGCAGCGCCACTTGCACTCAAGGTGCAACCAACACTCGAGATATCAACACAAACTGGGGATGCTTTCCAGGGTTTTGGTTTGGCGGTCACAGCTTGCAGCGTACACTACGCTCACATTAAGAAAGCGTGAAAAGGAATAAAGCGGTCAAATAAATGAGGAAATAATGGTGAAAATATTTTCACCCATTAACACCATGCGGTTACCACCTCCTCCCATTATTTAACCCTTTACTCTCTTCCTTCATGAGACCAGGGTACGTTTCAAACTCGACTTGTATAAATAGGTCTTACCTATTTCCACCAGACAACAAGTCTCGGTCAGGAGAAAAATACTACACTCTCAGAAAGGCAACTTTGCAAGATCTCCCAAAAGCTTTCATCTCTTACAAACTTCCCAAGCTTCTACTTTTTGATACAAGTCGAGATACTACTCTCCCAGAATTATTCTGGTCTCAACACCTTTCTTTGCTTCCCTCCCCAAATCAACCCTTCTTCTCCACTTTTTGACCGAAGAAAGTCTGGAATGGCAATTTCTTGGTTTAGGCCGGACTTGTACAGATTGATCTCTCGAATCTATAAAGTGCTCACGTGCAGCACATTTGTTTAGGGTTTGAACCAGTTTCTCACTCACCTACCGAATTTACCGAAATCGGCAGAAACGATTTTCACCCATAAATAATTGGCGACCACAGCGGGAGGATTGATCTATCGGCTACAATGTCAGACTGTCGATCCCATTCTTCGACCCAGATGTCAAGATGGCAGGGGAAGGCGACTCAATCCGACGCAACTACCAGACGACCCGGTTACTAGTTATAAAAACTACACAAGAAACTGGGGACTTGCCAAAGATGCTACCACTCGATCCGACTCAACTACCAGACGACCCGGTTACCAGTTGCAAAAACTACACGAGAAAACTGGGGACTCTCCGAAGATGCTATCAGTGATTGGGGACTTGCTGACAAGGCTACCAGCAAAGCCGCCTTTTACATGGAGAGGGGCGTGTTCACAAAAACCTATGAAGTGAGTAAATTCAGACTGCGCAAGATATACGAATGGTTTTTAGGCTCTTAGTAAAACCGTCATACTACTGAGTATTGTGCCTATTGCTAGCACACACTTTCATAAAAGCAATATTACTTTCCCAAAAACATAATCAGAGTCATATTATCAAAACCATTCATCCCAGAAATAATCTAATATCCTCAAAAGCTACCAGCTGTCTACCAAAACTGGTCAAACTTTGAACCAGACATTCGGTATGTATTTCAAAAAAAAAAAAAAGAGAAAAAGAACCTAAATGAAAGTTTAACAGAGAAACATTCAAGGAAAATCATCCAACAGAGGTTTGTTCTTCTTGGAGAAAGTCAACTTTGCATCTTCAAGAGCCGCTCTCTTCGTAGTCAACATCTTGGAAAGCTTTTCGAGTTCCACCTCCTGTCGTGCAATCTCCTCGGCGGAAAGGCTTTCGATTGCTCCATCTTTCAACTTTTGGATATCAGCAAGGCCTTCGACAAACCACGAAGTGTTGAACTCCTTTTCTACGCACACGTCGCGATGGTGCTCCCGATCGGAAATAACGTCTTCGAAAACGGTGTGACCGGTCACCTCACGCATATCCTCGATGGAAGATAAAGCCTCTTCCACACGCTTAACCAGCGCAAATCGACTAGTGACTTTCTTGGTTGTGGCCATATGTCCATACTTCTCCCAGATTCTGGTGTACAACGCCTCATGCTTAGCCGGCACGCTGAAGCCGCCAACCAGCACATGACCTGGATAAGGAACCAAGTACGGGGGATCAAAAATGGCGCCTGCACCTGGCCTCACGACTCGCAGAGGGTCTTCTTCCATGTCTACGGCAGCAACCATCAGAGAATCATCCACCGTTTGAACCAAATCTGTGTCCGGCAATTGGCTAACTCCCATCTCCAAGTCACCGGCGGTGGTCACCAAAGGCAAGTTTTCGTGTGGCTCTACCCCAGAATCGTCCTCCGAACCGGATTCCTCCTGCGAACTTGAGTTAGACATTTTTCAAAAGAAGAAACAGAAGAAGAAAGAAAAGAAGCGCGAAACTCACCGAACCACTTCCCGAAAAAGAACCAGTGCTGCCAGAGGAATCACTCTCACTTGTCGAACTTTCTTCTTTCTCTGACTCATCACCTCTATGAGAAGGCTCAGTGCTGTTGGAATTATTTGAAGAAATTGCCGTCTCCTGGCAACGTGCAAGGGCAGCGAAAGCATTAACACTACCGAAGCCCTGGAGGAAACAAGACACATATTTTCAGCAGAAATTCACGTGTTTTGAGACAAACCAACGAAGAGGCGACACATACCTGGTTATTGGAAGAACTGAAAGACACGAGAGCTGAGGGAGGGTCTTTTGAAACCGTTCGGAACCCGCCAGCACGATTCTTCGTTCTCCGTTCCTTGGCCTAGGGACTTTCCGAGTTGCTAGGCAACTTTCGCTTGAGATCTCTCAATATTGGATACTTCTTCAAAACTGCTGGGGAAGGTTTACAACGAACGTTCTCCACCACGTTATTCACAAAATCTTGGATCATAATAAACTCGTCGCACCAGAACTCATTATAGCCGAAGGTCGTCGAAGTTACTCTTCTCATTTGAAAGAAGGGAAGGCGGATACCCAGCTCAAGGGCGCTAGCATTAAGGGTGGCACACAATGAATCCTTAGGGATCACCGGCTGGTAAGCAATAGGCACCCCTTGATCGAAACCCATGTGACGAGCAGCACGGTCAATATTGTAGCGCCTATCCGGAAAAACCCCATGAAGAAAGACGGCATATAACCGGACATGCAGCTTTGAATAAACAAGTTTTCACCAACGCTCAAATCGCCATCAGAAGACAAAGACATGATCGGAACAGAAGCAAAGGTGTCAATTTGAGTCACCGACCTATGGACCGGCTCCCAGGTGCGAAAACTGATTTCATATGACTTGTCAAGAAGACTAACGAAGCTCATGCCAACCTTTGACGCTTGTTCACCCATCAAGAATTCGGGAACCCCCCCACTCCGCGGGAATCGAAGGCATCGGTTTGAGCATACTTCTCAAAGTGCTCCCATAACCAGACTTGCAGAAAAGCAACGTGCACATATGAATCCACTTTCATGAAACCATTCGAAACTCGCATGTTCGCAACCAGGTGATCCAGATGCACATATAGGGAACCAAGGAATAGCTTGCCAATGGGAAGAACTTCACCTTTTGCTAACTTCACAGCAATCGCTAGCAACTCTGTTCTTATTTCCTTCTTGCCAGATTCGTCATCAAAAATGTCTCTAGACAACCAGAGAGCCAAAAATGCTGCAACATGAAGATCGTTGCTTTTCTGTTCAGGTTCCAGCTCGTCCGGAAACCATTGAGACATCCACCAGCTATAAAAGCACCTTTCATCCTCTTTCCGGACAGAATCCTTCGACTTCGCAGTGGAGTCTTTTCGAGCGTAATCTCCCAACTTAGCGGCAAGGTCATCCCGCATCTTCACCTCACTTTCAGATAATTGGATTTTAAGATTCCCAGTTACTGGAAGATTCAACAAGAGAGCCACACTCTCCAAGGAGAAAGTTATCTCACCCCATCTACATATGATCGTATGGGTGTCCGAACACCATATGGAGATGAAAGCAACCAAGCCCGGGATATCCTTCCTAATCTGGAGGTTTACATCGGGTTCTGACAGATCAATAATCTGTGCTCGAGTCAAAGTTGGTGTTTATGTTCTCCTTACTCACCATGAACTCAACCCATCTATCAAAAGAACGCAATGGGCTTTGACACATCCCGAAATCAATGTTGGAAGAGGAGTATACCCCTTTTGAAGACAAATCGTATGGTGTTCTCTCGGCGAATCCGAACGTGTCTTCTTTTCATCTTCACCACCAGCTAACAAAATTGGCCCGAAACCCGGGTGATTTTTCCCACCGAGACAAGTTTTAATGCGAAGAACTCATCATCCGTGTTTGGTTTGGAATTATGGACATCCTTCGATGGGGCTAAATTTTGTTCTGTGTAACATCTTGTCGGATTTCTTAATAACAACTTAGTAACAAGATATCTGCACACACAAAAAAAAAAATTATCTCCCGACACATAACCGCGCAAAAAGGAAAACCCAAAAAAAAAAAAAGAGGCGTATTCTCTACGGGTTCAAAACTGCACACGCAGTATTTTCTTCGGGTTCAAGACTATATACGCAGTATTTTCTTCGGGATCAAGACTATATACGCAGTATTTTCTTCGGGTTCAAGACTATATACGCGGTATTTTATACGGGTTCAAGTGTGTCTACAGTATCCTTCTTTGGGTTCAAAATTATATATGGAGCATTTTTCTACGGGTTCAAAACTGCACACGCAGTATTTTCTTCGGGTTCAAGACTATATACGCAGTATTTTCTTCGGGTTCAAGACTATATACGCAGTATTTTCTTCGTGTTCAAGACTATATACGCGGTAGTTTATACGGGTTCAAGTGTGTCTACAAAAAGATCCTTCTTCGGGTTCAAAATTATATATGGAGCATTTTCTATGGGTTCAAAACTGCACGCGCAGTATTTCTTTCAGACCGAAAATCATATATATATATTTCCCGCGGTTCGAAGTCATATGGAGCATATATATACGTATTCTTCTTCGGATTCATGTATAGTATTCTCTACGGGTTCAAGACTGCACATGCAGTATTTTCTTCTGTGGTTCAAAATTATATACACGGTATTTTATACTGGCTCAAAAAGCCTCTGTGAACCTTCTTCGGTTCAAAATAATATATGGAGCACTTTCCTACGGGTTCGAATAATATATGCAGTCTTTCCCTTGGTTGCATACATACAATATTTTCTACAAGAGACACGCCAAGAAATTATATGCACAATATATAAAGAGAAACGCCTACTCTTAGGGTTTACACCTACATAAAAAGGGAAACAAGAGAAGTACGGGAAGGCATACCTTGAAGCTGGTTTTTTTCTTTGTGAATCTGCCGCTAGTAGGAAAGGATGAAAAGATGAAAGTGCAAGATGATAGAAGGGAACTTTATATATATAGTCGTGAAGATTCTGAAATAGGGAAGGATTCCCCTTTACCAAAAATCGTGCGTGTGAAAAACGGGCCCACAAGGGCGCCCAACTTCCCAACGTCGCCCAAGTTGCACCGGCCCCACCAATTGCACCGACTTCCCAATGGCCGCCCAAGTCACGCCTGCAAGCACGCACAGCTTCCACACCTTGCGCCGGTCCCACCAGCTAGCACACTCCGCCTTCCCAACTCACGCCAACTTCCCAACGCCGCCCAAGTTGCACCGGCCCCACCAATTGCACCGACTCCCAATGGCCGCCCAAGTCACGCCCGCAAGCACGCATGCTCTTCCACACCTTGCACCGGTCCCACCAACCTAGCACACTCGGTTCCCAACTCACGCCAACTTCCCAATGTCGCCTGCCGCACCGGCCCCACCAATTGTGCCAGCCCTCGATTTGTGCAAAACTACCAGAGGCAAGGATTCCAAAATCCTATTTATAAAAGGTCAGACAAGCCTCCTCAATTCTCTTTACAGTTTGTTGTTGATAGTTTGTCACCATCTTATGCTTACCTCGCAACAAAGCCCCTGTTCCGAGCTAAGCAGGGGACTTAATGTTGATGGTGGTTTTTAAACAAGGGTTAAAATCGTAAAACCCCATGACCTAGTGTTACCCGCAAACACATTAACTAAGAGCATTTAACTCAGTGTAAATAATTAATAGGGTATTTTTTCAAAATACCATATTAGGTTTTTCGGACACGTAACCCTAATTCCAAAACCAAGCCGACACTCAGCACCATGGCAACAATGCCAAACCAAGCCGCACACCACGCGCCATGGAAAAAAATGCCAAACCAAGCCACACATCACGCACCATGGCAACAATGCCAAACCAAGCCACACATCACAAGCACCATGGCAACAATGCCAAACCAAGCCGCACATCTGCGCGCCATGGCAACAATGCCAAACCAAGCCGCACATCAAGCGCACCATGGCAACAATGCCAAACCAAGGCGCACACTCGCGCACCATGGCAACAATGCCAAACCAAGCCGCACACCGCGCATCATGGCAACGACGCTAAAACCAAGCCGCACATCTGCGCACCATGGCAACGATGCCAAACCAAGCCGCACACTGCGCACCGGGGCAACGACGCCAAAACCAAGCCGCACACTGCGCACCGTGGCAACGACGCCAAAACCAAGCCGCACACTCTGTACCATGGCAGCGACGCCAAAACTAAACTACATATCGCACTCATTAGCAACCATGCCAAACTAAGCCACTATGCCATTGGCACATGCCAAATATAGCGCCCTAGGCTTGCAAAACGTGCAACTAGGTCAACATGGCCGTACGTGCCATTGGCACATGCCAACACGTACCACAAGCCATATTTCCAAGCCGCTATGCCATTGGCACATGCCAAATATAGCGCCCTAGGCTTGCAAAACGTGCAACTAAGTCAACATGGCCGTACTTGCCATTGGCACATGCCAACACGTACCACAAGCCATATTTCCAAGCCGCTATGCCATTGGCACATGCCAAATATAGCGCCATAGGCTTGCAAAACGTGCAACTAGGTCAACATGGCCGTATGTGCCATTGGCACATGCCAACACGTACCACAAGCCATATTTCCAAGTCGCTATACCATTGGCACATGCCAAATATAGCGCCCTAGGCTTACAAACCATGCAACCTAAGCCAAGTCGGCCACGCATGCCATTGGCACATGCCAACATGCTCGCTGGTAGCTTTTCCTACCAAGGCCACGGCCCTAACGGCCACGCATGCCATTGGTACATGCCAACATGCTCGCTGGTAGCTTTTCCTACCAAGGCCACGGCCCTAACGGACACGCATGCCATTGGCACATGCCAACATGCTCGCTGGTAGCTTTTCCTACCAAGGCCATGGCCCTAACGGCCACGCATGCCATTGGCACATGCCAACATGCTCGCTGGTAGCTTTTCCTACCAAGGCCACGGCCCTAACGGCCACGCATGCCATTGGCACATGCCAACATGCTCGCTGGTAGCTTTTCCTACCAAGGCCACGGCCCTAACGGCCACGCATGCCATTGGCACATGCCAACATGCTCGCTGGTAGCTTTTCCTACCAAGGCCACGGCCCTAACGGCCACGCATGCCATTGGCACATGCTAACACGCTCGCTGGTAGCCTTCATCACCTAGCCGTGGCCCTAATGCGCGCTGGTAGCCTAACCTGCAAGCCGTGCAACCTAGGCCAATTCGACGATACGCGCCACTGGCACATGCCAAAACCCACGCTGGTAGCCTAATTTGCAAATCATGCAACCTACCACCAAGGGATTCCGCACATGCCATTGGCACATGCTACACACGCCACTAGCAGCTCTGGCATTGCCACTTACACTCAACGTACAACCTACCACCAAGGCATTCCGCACATGCCAATGGCACATGCCACACGCGCCACTAGCAGCGCCACTTGCACTCAAGGTGCAACCAACACTCGAGATATCAACACAAACTGGGGGATGCTTTCGGGGTTTTGGTTTGGCGGTCACGACTTGCAGCGTACACTACGCTCATATTAAGAAAGCGTGAAAAGGAATAAAGCGGTCAAATAAATGAGGAAATAATTGTAAAATGTTTTCACCATTAACACCATGCGGTTACCACCTCCTCCCATTATTTCACCCTTTACTCTCTTCCTTCATGAGACTAGGTACGTTTCAAACTCGACTTGTATAAATAGGTCTTACCTATTTCCACCAGACAACAAGTCTCGGTCAGGAGAAAAATACTACACTCTCAGAAAGGCAACTTTGCAAGCTCTCCCAAAAGCTTTCATCTCTTGCAAGCTTCCCTTCTACTTTCTAATACAAGTCGAGATACTACTCTCCCACTATTCTCGTCTCAACACCTTTCTTTGCTTCCCTCCCCAAATCAACCCTTCTCCTCCACTTTGTGACCGAAGCAAGTCCGGAACGGCCATTTCTTGGTTTAGGCCGGACTTGTACAGATTGATCTCTCGAATCTATAAAGTGCTCACGTGCAGATATTTGTTTAGGGTTTGAACCAAGTTTCTCACTCACCTACCGAATTTACATAAATCGGCAGAAACGATTTTCACCCATAAACAGGTCTTAAACAGGCTCCTCGTGCATGGTATCACAGGCTTAGTACCTCTTTTATACAAATTGGGTTTATTACTTCAAAGTGTGACTCATCCTTATTTATCTACAATGAAACTTATGGTGCTATTTATTTGTTGGTCTATGTGGACGACATTATTGTCACTGGCTCAAGTACTACATGTATTGCTTTTATTCTCACTCGTTTACAACAAGAATTTGCAATTAAAGATCTTAGTCAATTGTCTTATTTGCTTGGCATCGAGGCAATTCATACTTCTTCGGGTTTATTTCTTTCTCAACAACGTTATGCTCATGATCTTCTTGTTCAAGAAAAATGGATGGATTCAAACCAATTACCACTCCACTGAGTACTTCTGGTGATATTTCTTCTGATCGTAGCACTTTAATAACTGATGCTACTGAATATCGTAGTATTGTTGGAGCGTTGCAATACTTAACATTTACTCGTCCAGATCTTGCATTTACTGTCAATAAAGTTTGTCAATTTATGCATGCTCCTACCGAGTTTCATTGGGGTTTAGTTAAGCGTATTCTTCGCTATCTCAAGAGTACAAGTACCTTTGGTAAACTTCTTCGGCCATCTCCTTCTCTACAGTTATCATTCAGTACTGTTTATGGGTGAAAATCGTTTCTGCTGATTTCGGTAATTTCGGTGGGTGAGTGAGAAATTGATTCAAACCCTAAACAAATGTGTTGCACGTGAGCACTTTGTACATTCGAGAAATCGATCTGTACAAGTCCGCCTAAAACCAAGAAATGGCCGTTCCAGACTTGCTTTGGTCACAAAGTGGAGGAGAAGGGTTGATTTGGGGAGGGAAGCAAAGAAAGGTGTTGAAGAGAGTAGTATCTCGACTTGTATCGTAAAGTGAAAGCTTAGGAAGCTTGCAAGAGATAGAAGCTTTTGGGAGAGCTTGCAAAGTTGCCTTTCCGAGAGTGTAAGTGTAGTATATTTCTCCCGACTGAGACTTGTTATCCGTGGAAATAGGTAAGACCTATTTATACAAGTCGAGATTGAAACGTACCCTGGCCTCATGAAGGAAGAGAGTAAAGGGTGAAATAATGAGAGGAGGTGGTAACCGCATGGTTTAATGGGCGAAACGTTTTTTCACCATTATTTCCTCTTTATTTGACCGCTTTATTCCTTTCACGCTTCTTAATGTGAGCGTAGTGTACGCCGTATGCCGGACCGCTAAACCAAAACCCTAAAGAAGCATCCCCGCCTTGTGTCGATGTCTCGAGTGTTGGTTGCATCTTGAGTGCAAGTGGCGCCCGCTAGTGGCGCGTGTGGCATGTGCCAATGGCATGTGCGGAATGCCTTGGTGGTAGGTTGCACGGTTTGCAAGTTAGGTTACCAGCGTGTGTGCTTGGCATGTACGGAATGCCTTGGTGGTAGGTTGCACGGTTTGCAAGTTAGGCTACCAGCGTGTGTGTTTGGCATGTGCGGAATGCCTTGGTGGTAGGTTGCACGGTTTGCAAGTTAGGCTACCAGCGTGTGTGTTTGGCATGTGCCAATGGCATGTGCGGAATGCCTTGGTGGTAGGTTGCACGGTTTGCAAGTTAGGTTACCAGCGTGTGTGTTTGGCATGTGCAAATGGCATGTGCGGAATGCCTTGTTGACCTAGTTGCAAGTCTTGCAAACCTAGGGCGCTATGTTTGGCGTGGGCCAAAGGCATAGCGGCTTAGAAATATGGCTTGCGGCGCGTGTTGGCATGTGCCAATGGCACGTGCGGCCAGGTTGACCTAGTTGCAAGTCTTGCAAACCTAGGGCGCTATGTTGGTCGTGGGCCAAAGGCATAGCGGCTTAGAAATATGGCTTGCGGCACGTGTTGGCATGTGCCAATGGCACGTGCGGCCATGTTGACCTAGTTGCAAGTCTTGCAAACCTAGGGCGCTATGTTTGGCGTGGGCCCAAGGCATAGCGGCTTAGAAATATGGCTTGCGGCACGTGTTGGCATGTGCCAATGGCACGTGCGGCCATGTTGACCTAGTTGCAAGTCTTGCAAACCTAGGGCGCTATGTTTGTCGTGGGCCAAAGGCATAGCGTCTCTGAAATATGGCTTGCGGCACGTGTTGGCATGTGCCAATGGCACGTGCGGCCATGTTGACCTAGTTGCAAGTCTTGCAAACCTAAGGCGCTATGTTTGGCGTGGGCCCAAGGCATAGCGGCTTAGAAATATGGCTTGCGGCACGTGTTGGCATGTGCCAATGGCACGTGCGGCCATGTTGACCTAGTTGCAAGTCTTGCAACCTAGGGCGCTATGTTTGGCGTGGGCCAAAGGCATAGCGACTTCGGAAATATGGCTTGCGGCACGTGTTGGCATGTGCCAATGGCACGTGCGGCCATGTTGACCTAGTTGCAAGTCTTTCAAACCTAGGGCGCTATGTTGGGCGTGGGCCAAAGGCATAGCGGCTTGGAAATATGGCTTGCGGCACGTGTTGGCATGTGCCAATGGCGCGTGCGGCCAAGTTGACCTAGTAGCAAGTCTTGCAAACCTAGGGCGCTATGTTTGGCGTGGGCCAAAGGCATAGCGACTCGAAAATATGGCTTGCGGCACGTGTTGGCATGTGCCAATGGCACGTGCGGCCATGTTGACCTAGTTGCAAGTCTTGCAACCTAGGGCGCTATGTTTGGAGTGGGCCCAAGGCATAGCGGCTTAGAAATATGGCTTGCGGCACGTGTTGGCATTTGCCAATGGCACGTGCGGCCATGTTGACCTAGTTGCAAGTCTTGCAAACCTAGTGCGCTATGTTTGGCGTGGGCCAAAGGCATAGCGGCTCAGAAATATGGCTTGCGGCACGTGTTGGCATGTGCCAATGGCACGTGCGGCCATGTTGACCTAGTTGCAAGTCTTGCAAACCTAGGGCGCTATGTTTGGCGTGGGCCAAAGGCATAGCGGCTCGGAAATATGGCTTGCGACACGTGTTGGCATGTGCCAATGGCACGTGCGGCCATGTTGACCTAGTTGCAATTCTTGCAAACCTAGGGCGCTATGTTGGTCGTGGGCCAAAAGCATAGCGGCTTAGAAATATGGCTTGCGGCACGTGTTGGCATGTGCCAATGGCACGTGCGGCCATGTTGACCTAGTTGCAAGTCTTGCAAACCTAGGGCGCTATGTTGGTCGTGGGCCAAAGGCATAGCGGCTTGGAATTTGGCGTTGTTGCCATGGTGCGCAGGGTGCGGCTTGGTTTGGCATGGTTTCCATGGTGCGCAGGGTGCTGCTTGGTTTGGCATGGTTGCCATGGTGCGCAGAGTGCGGCTTGGTTTGGCATGGTTGCCATGGTGCGCAGTATGCGGCTTGGTTTGGCATGGTTGCCATGGTGCGCGATATGCGGCTTGGTTTGGCATGGTTTCCATGGTGCGCAGTGATGCGGCTTGGTTTGGCATGGTTGCCATGGTGCGCAGAGTGCGGCTTGGTTTGGCATGGTTGCCATGGTGCGCAAAGATGCGGCTTGGTTTGGCATGGTTGCCATGGTGCGCATATGCGGCTTGGTTTGGCATGGTTGCCATGGTGCGCAGATATGCGGCTTGGTTTGGCATGGTTGCCATGGTGCGCATGAGATGCGGCTTGGTTTGGCATGGTTGCCATGGTGCGCAGAGTGCGGCTTGGTTTGGCATGGTTGCCATGGTGCGCAGATATGCGGCTTGGTTTGGCATTGTTGCCATGGTGCGCAGATGCGGCTTGGTTTCGGAATTAGGGTTCCGTGTTGAAAACCCTAACTGGGTATTTTGAAAAAATACCCCTATTAATTATTTACACCTGAGTTAAATGCTCTTAGTTAATGTGTTGCGGTAACACTATGTCATGGGGTTTTACGATTTTACCCTTGTCTAAAATCCACCATCAACATTAAGTCCCCGCTTAGCTCGGAACAGGGGCTTTGTTGAGGTAAGCATAAGATGGTGACAAACTATTAACAACAAACCGTAAAGAAAATTGAAGGAGGCTTGTCTCGACCTTTTATAAATAGGATTTCGAATCTTTGCCTCTGGTAGTTTTGCACAAATCGGGAGGTCTGGCACAATTGGTGGGCCCTGGCAAATACTTGGGCGACGTTGGGAAGTTGGCGCAATTGGTGGGGCCGGTCTAATCTTGGAAACCATGCTTGCGAGGCGTGTCTTGGGCGACCATTGGGAGGTCGGTCTAATCTTGGAAACCATGCTTGCAGACGTGACTTGGGCGACCATTGGGAGGTCGGTCTAATCTTGGAAACCATGCTTGCAGGCGTGACTTGGGCGGCATTGGGAAGTCGGTCTAATCTTGGAAACCATGCTTGCAGGCGTGACTTGGGCGGCATTGGGAAGTCGGTCTAATCTTGGAAACCATGCTTGCAGGCATGACTTGGGCGACCGTTGGGAGGTAGGCGCAATTGGTGGGGCCGATCCAATCTTGGAAACTATGCTTGCAGGCGTGACTTGGGCGGCATTGGGAAGTCGCACCCTTTGTGGGCCCGCTTCTTACACCCGTGATTTTGGTGAAAGGGGAATCCTTCCCTATTTCAAAGTCTTTCACGCCTATATATGTATATATATATATATATATAAAGCCCTTTCTCCCCATACTGCGCTTTATTCTTTCCTCTTTTCATACTAGCGGCAAAAAGAAACCAGCTTCCAGGTATGTCTTCGAGTACTCTTCTTTCTCTCTTTTTTTTTTTATAGGTATACACCTTAAAAGTAGGCGCTTCCACAATCCTTGCATATGATTCCTTGGCGTGCCTCTTGTAGAAAATATAGTACGTATGCAAACAAGGGAATACTGCATATATTGTTTGAACCCGTGGGAAATATTGCATATATGAATTTTTGGTCCTGAAAGAAATATTTGAACCCTGAAGAAAATACTGCGTGTGTATTTTGAACCCGTAGAGGATGCTATGTATATAATTCTGAACCCGAAGAACGATACTGTAGGCGTATTTGAGCCCGTACGAAACACTGCATGTGTATTTCGATCCCGTAGAGAATCCTGTATGAATCCCGAAGAAGAATACTGTGTATATGCTTCATATGACTTCGAACCCGCAGGAAATATTGTATATATGATTTTTGCCTCTTGAAAGAAGTACCATGCGCGCAGTTTTTGAACCAATAGAAAAATGCTCCATATATATTTTTGAAAACCGAAGAAGGATACTGTAGACACACTTGTACCCGTATAGAATGCCGCGTATATAGTCTCGAACCCGAAGAAAATAATGCGTATATAGTCTTGAACTCGAATAAAATACGTCCTCCTTCCTCTTTCTCTTTTTTTTTTTTGTTGGGTACGATTATGTGTCAGAGAAATAACTTCGCCTTTCTCCGTTTGTTTTGTGCAGATATCTTATTACCAAATTGTTGTGAAGGAATTCGATAAGATGTTACCTGAAACAAATTTCACTTCGTCGAAGGATGCTCATAATTCCAAGCCGAACATAGATGATGAATTCTTCACTAGAGCCCTCGCCCCTGCTCGGAAGAATCACCCGTGTTTCGTGCCAATTTTGCTAACCGGTGGTGAGGATGACAGGAAGACACGTTCGGTTCGCCCATAGAGCACCATTCGGTTCTGTCTTCATAAAGGGGTATATTCCTCTTCCAACATTGACTTCAGGATGTGTCAAAGTCCATTGCGTTCTTTTGACAGATGGGTTGAGTTCATGGTGAGCAAGGAGCATATAAATACCAACTTGACTCGAGCGCAGGTCATTGATGCTGTCAAGACCTCGCAAATCTCCAGTTAGGAAGGACATCCCAGGCTTGGTTGCTTTCATCTCCAGATGGTGTTCGGACACCCATACAATCATATGTAGATGGGGTGAGATAACTTTCTCCTTGGAGAGTGTGGCTCTCTTGCTGAATCTTCCAGTAACTGGGAATCTTAGAATCCAATTATCTGAAAGCGAGGTGAAGATGCGGGATGACCTGGCCGCTAAGTTGGGGGATTTCGCTCGGAAAGACTCCATTGCGAAGTCGAAGGACTCTGCCCGGAAAGAGGATGAAAGGTGCCCTTACGGTTGGTGGATATCTCAATGGTTTCCGGACGAGTTGGAGCCTGAACATAAAAGCAGTGATCTTCATGTCGCAGCATTTTTGGCTCTCTGGTTGTCTAGAGACATTTTTGATGACGGTTCTGGCAAGAAGGGAATAAGACCAGAGTTGTTGGCGATTGCTGTGAAGTTGGCAAAGGGTGAAGTTCTTCCCATTGGCAAGCTGTTCCTTGGTTCCTCTGTATGTGCATCTGGATCACCTAGTTGCGAACATGCGAGTTTCGAACGGTTTCATGAAAGTGGATTCATATGTGTACGTTGCTTTTCCAGCAAGTCTGGCTATGGGAGCACTTTGAGAAGTATGCTCCGAAACCGTTGCCTTCGCTTCCCGTGAGTTGGGGTGGCTCCCGAATTCTTCGATGGGTGAACAGGCGTCCAAGGGTTGGCGTGAGCTTGGCTAGTTTTCTTGATAAGTTGCATGAAATCAATTTTCGTCCATGGGGTCCGGTCCATAAGTCAGTGACTCAAATTGACACTTTTGCTTCTGCTCCGCTCATGTCTTTGTCTTCTGATGACGATTTGAGCGTTGGTGAAAACCTGTTCATCCAAAGCTGCTTGCCGGTTATATGCCATCTTTCTTCGTGGGGTCTTTCCGGATAGCTGCTTACAATATTGACCGTGCTTGCGTCACATGGGTTTCGATCAAGGGGTGCCTCTTGTTTACCGGCCAGTGATCCCTAAGGATTCATTGCGTGTCGCCCTTGACGCCAGTGTCCTTAAGCCGGGTATCCTTCTTTCCTTCTTTCAAATGGGAAGAGTAACTTCGACGACCTTCGGCTATAACGAGTTTTGGTGCGACGAGTTTACTATGATCCGAGATTTTGTGAATAACGTGGTGGAGAACGTTCGTTGCAAACCTTCCCCAGCAGTTCTGAAGGAGTATCCAATGTTGAGAGATCCCAAGCGAAAGTTGCCTAGCAATTCGGAAAGCCCCAAGGCCAAGGAACGGAGAACGAAGAACCGTGCTGGCGGGTTCCGGACGGTTTCACAAGATCCTCCCATGGGTCTTGTGTCTTTCAGTTCTTCCAATAACCAGGTATGCGTCGCCTCTTCATTGGTTTGTCTCAAAACACGCGAATTTCGGCTGAGAATATGTGTCTTGTTTCCTTCAGGGCTTCGGTAGTGTTAATGCTTTCGCTGCTCTTGCACGTTGCCAGGAGACGGCAATTTCTTCAAAGAACTCCAGCAGTATTGAGCCTTCTCATAGCGATGATGAGTCGGAGAGAGAAGAGGGTTCAACAAGTGATAGTGATTCCTCCGGCAGCAGTGGTACTGGTTCTGTTTCGGGAAGTGGTTCGGTGAGTTTCGCGTTTCTTTTCTTTTTTCTTCTTCTGTTTCTTCTTTTGAAAAATGTTTAATTCAAGTTTGCAGGAGGAATCCGGTTCGGAGGACGATTCTGGGGTGGAGTCACACGAAAACTTGCCTTTGGTGACCATCGCCGGTGACTTGGAGATGGGAGTTAGCCAATTGCCGGGCACAGACGTGGTTCAAACGGTGGATGATTGTCTGATGGTTGTTGCCGTAGACATGGAAGAAGACCCTTTGCGAGTCGTGAGGCCACTTGCAGGCGCCATTTAGATCCCCGTACTTGGTTCCTTATCCAGGTCATGTCTTGGTTGGCGGCTTTAGCGTGCTTAGGCTAAGCATGAGGCGTTGTACACCAGAATCTGGGAGAAGCACGGACACATGGCTACAACCAAGAAAGTCGCTAGTCGATTTGCGCTGGTTAAGCGTGTGGAAGAGGCTTTATCTTCCATCGAGGATATGTGTGGGGTGACTGGTCACACCGTTTCTGAAGACGTTATCGCCGACTGGGAGCACCATCGCGACGTGTGCTTAGCAAAGGAGTTCAACACTTCGTGGTTTGTCGAAGGCCTTGCTGAGATCCAAAAGTTGAAAGATGCAGCAATCGAAAGCCTTTCCGCCGAGGAGATTGCCCGACAGGAGATGGAACTCGAAAAGCTTTCCAAGATGTTGACTATGAAGAGAGCGGCTCTCGAAGACGCAAAGTTGACTTTTTCCAAGAAGAGCAGACTTCTGTTGGACGATTTTCCTTGAACGTTTCTCGTTAAACTTTCATTTAGGTTCTTTTTTTTTTTTTTTTTCGAAAGACATATTGGATGTCTGGTTCAAAACTTGATCTTTGATAGACAGCTGGTAGCTTTTTAGGGTATTGGATTATTTCTGGGATGAATGGTTTTGATAATATAATTCTGATTATGTTTTGGGAAAGGAATATTGCTTTTATGAAAGTGTGTGCTAGCAATAGGCACAAGACTCGATTAAGTATGACGGTTTTAATAAGAACCTAAAAATAGATTGTATATCTTGCCCAGTCTGAATTTACTCACTTCATAGGTTTTGCGAACACGCTCCTCTCCATGTAAAAGGCGGTTTTTTGCTGGCGGCTTTGCTGGTAACATCGCCAGCAAGTCCCCGATCGCTGGTAGCATCTTCGGCGATTGAGTAATATCATCTTCAGCAAGTCCCCAGTTTTCTTGTGTAGTTTTTACAACTAGTAACCGGGTCGTCTGGTAGTTGAGTCGGATTGAGTTGCCTTCCCCTACCATCTTGACATCTGGGTCGAAGAACGAGATCGACAATCTGATATTATAGCCGATAGATCAATCCTCCCGCTGTGGTCGCTTAGAAGAAGATGATTCATTTTCGGACGGTGTTGGAGGATCGGTGAAGGGAAAGACGTTCTCGTCAAAGGTTACATGACGGGAAATGATGATTTTGTTTGTAGTAAGATCAAGGCAGCGGTATCCACGGTGGTTGGGAGGAAAACCAAGGAAGACACATTTAGTGGAACGGGGGGCAAGTTTATGAGGAGTTGTAGAGGAGAGATTGGGATAACAAAGGCAACCAAACGTACTAAGATGGTCATATGTTTGTTGGCGTTGATAGAGAATAGACATAGGAGAGGAAAAATTTAGGATTTTTGTGGGAAGAATATTATGAAGATAAACAGCCATTAGGAGAGAATAGACCCAAAATTTTGGTGGAATGGAAGCGTGGGACATAAGGGTGCGGGTGATATCGTTGACACGGCGAATCATGCGTTCGGCCTTGCCATTTTGAGAGGAAGTTTGGGGGCAAGAGAAGCGAAAAAACTAGACCATTATTACGAGCAAAATTGTGAAAAGAAGAGTTGTCAAATTCACGTCCCATGTCGCATTGAAAACTTTTTATTGGACGCTCAAATTGGGTTTGAACAAGAGAACGAAATTCCAAAAACTTGTCATAGACTTGGGATTTAAATTTTAAAGGATAAACCCAAAGATAGTTGGTGAAATCATCCTTTAAGATAAGATAATAACGAAAACCGGTATCAACATGTAATGGGGAGGTCCATAAATCACTGTGAATGATATCAAATGGAGCAAAAGTATTGGAATTTGATTCATAAAAAGGTAATCGAACATGTTTACTAACTTGACATGAATGACAAAGTTTAGAATGTTGATTCTTATTATAATTAATAGAATTATTGGTACGAAGAACATCTAAAATAGCCTTGCCGGGGTGACCAAGGCGACTGTGCCAAATATCTGGCGAAAAAACAGCAAGAGAAATAGGGGAGGACTGGGACGGTGTTTGTGATGGCACGGCATAGTTGGTGATAGGGTAGAGCTCCCCGGAACTATTACATCGAAGGATAATCTTTCTCGAACTCAGATCCTTCACAGAAAAACCAGAGGGGTCAAACTCAACGAGACACATGGTTGTCGTGAGTGAATTTACTGAACGAAACCAAGTTTTTGATAATATCAGGAACAACAAGGGTATTTTTGAGTTGAAGAGTACGAGAAGGAAGGGGTATGAACTTAGTGCCACTAGCGATAAGAATCGGAATACTATTGCCATTGCCAACTAATATAGACCGTACATTCTTTGGAATTGAAAACTTTATGTAAAGTACCAGTATCGTGATGAGGTGCGAGGTAGCACCAGTATCCATATTGAAAGCATCATCAGGTGGCTGTAAATGCATAGAGTTATACGCCTCAGCAATGTCTGTGGGCTGCAGAAGTTCAGTCGATGGAGTGATGTAAGCTTAGCCATGATTACGTCCAGAAGATCGCCCACGGGAGCTGGCATGACGCTGGTTCACGGCAGGAGGTCGATGCCAGGAAGGAGCAGAGGGGTAGGGGCATGGGGGAATGGCCCAGTAAGGTGGCCAGTACTGTTGGTAAGCTGGTGTTGATGGTGGTTTTTTAAACAAGGGGTAAAATCGTAAAACCCCATGACCTAGTGTTACCCGCAACACATTAACTAAGAGCATTTAACTTAGGTGTAAACAATTAATAGGGGTATTTTTTCAAAATACCAGATTAGGTTTTCGACACGTAACCCTAATTCCAAAACAAAGCCGCATACTCGCGCACCATGGCAGCAATGCCAAACCAAGCCGCATACTGCGCACCATGGCAGCAATGCCAAACCAAGCCGCATACTGCGCACCATGGCTACAATGCCAAACCAAGCCGCATAATGCGCACCATGGGAGCAATGCCAAACCAAGCCGCATCTCGCGCACCATGGCAAAAGAATGCCAAACCAAGCCGCATACTTGCACCCATGGCACAGCAATGCCACACCAAGCCGCATACTGCGCACCGCGGCAACAATGCCAAACCAAGCCGCATACTGCGCACCATGGAAGCAATGCCAAACCAAGCCGCATACTGCGCACCATGGCAACAATGCCAAACCAAGACGCATACTGCGCACCGCGGCAACAATGCCAAATCTCCAAGCCGCTATGCCTTTGGCCCACGCCCAACATAGCGCCCTAGGTTTGCAAGACTTGCAACTAGGTCAACATGGCCGCACGTGCCATTGGCACATGCCAACACGTGCCGCAAGCCATATTTCCAAGCCGCTATGCCTTTGGCCCACGCCAAAAATAGCGCCCTAGGTTTGCAAGACTTGCAACTAGGTCAACATGGCCGCACATGCCATTGGCACATGCCAACACGTGCCGCAAGCCATATTTCCAAGCCGCTATGCCTTTGGCCCACGCCAAATATAGCGCCCTAGGTTTGCAAGACTTGCAACTAGGTCAACATGGCCGCACGTGCCATTGGCACATGCCAACACGTGCCGCAAGCCATATTTCTAAGCCGCTATGCCTTTGGCCCACGCCCAACATAGCGCCCTAGGTTTGCAAGACTTGCAACTAGGTCAACATGGCCGCACGTGCCATTGGCACATGCCAACACGTGCTGCAAGCCATATTTCCAAGCCGCTATGCCTTTGGCCCACGCCAAATATAGCGCCCTAGGTTTGCAAGACTTGCAACTAGGTCAACATGGCCGCACGTGCCATTGGCACATGCCAACACGTGCCGCAAGCCATATTTCTAAGCCGCTATGCCTTTGGCCCACGCCAACATAGCGCCCTAGGTTTGCAAGACTTGCAACTAGGTCAACATAGCCGCACGTGCCATTGGCACATGCCAACACGTGCCGCAAGCCATATTTCTAAGCCGCTATGCCTTTGGCCCACGCCCAACATAGCGCCCTAGGTTTGCAAGACTTGCAACTAGGTCAACATGGCCGCACGTGCCATTGGCACATGGCAACACGTGCGGCAAGCCATATTTCTAAGCCGCTACGCCTTTGGCCCACGCCCAACATAGCGCCCTAGGTTTGCAAGACTTGCAACTAGGTCAACATGGCCGCACGTGCCATTGGCACATGCCAACACGTGCCGCAAGCCATATTTCCAAGCCGCTATGCCTTTGGCCCACGCCAAACATAGCGCCCTAGGCTTGCAAGACTTGCAACTAGGTCAACATAGCCGCACGAGCCATTGGCACATGCCAAACACACACGCTGGTAGCCTAACTTGCAAACCGTGCAACCTACCACCAAGGCATTCCGCACATGCCATTGGCACATGCCAAACACACACGCTGGTAACCTAACTTGCAAACCGTGCAACTTACCACCAAGGCATTCCGCACATGCCATTGGCACATGCCAAACACACACGCTGGTAACCTAACTTGCAAACCGTGCAACTTACCACCAAGGCATTCCGCACATGCCAAACACACACGCTGGTAACCTAACTTGCATACCGTGCAACCTACCACCAAGGCATTCCGCACATGCCATTGGCACATGCCACACGCGCCACTAGCAGCGCCACTTGCAGTCAAGATGCAACCAACACTCGAGACATCGACACAAACCGGGGGATGCTTCTTTAGGGTTTTGGTTTGGCGGTCACAGCATGCAGCGTACACTACGCTCACATTAAGAAAGCGTGAAAAGGAATAAAGCGGTCAAATAAAAGAGGAAATAATGGTGAAAAACGTTTTCGCCCATTAAACCATGCGGTTACCACCTCCTCCCATTATTTCACCCTTTACTCTCTTCCTTCATGAGGCCAGGTACGTTTCAATCTCGACTTGTATAAATAGGTCTTGCCTATTTCCACCCAGGACAACAAGTCTCGGTCAGAGAAAATACCACACTCTCGTAAAGGCAACTTTGCAAGCTCTCCCAAAGCTTCCATCTCTTGCAAGCTTCCTAAGCTTTCACTTTCTGATACAAGTCGAGATACTACTCTCCTCAACACCTTTCTTTGCTTCCCTCCCCAAATCAACCCTTCTCCTCCACTTTGTGACCGAAGCAAGTCTGGAACGGCCATTTCTTGGTTTAGGCCGGACTTGTACAGATCGATCTCTCGAATCTATAAAGTGCTCACGTGCAGCACATTTGTTTAGGGTTTGAACCAGTTTCTCACTCACCCACCGAAATCAGCAGAAACGATTTTTACCCATAAACAGCTGGCTGAATGTTTGGACGTGGGCCTGGTGGAGTTGGCAGCAACGGTGGGCTTGAGGAGGTCGCAGCAGTTGGGCCTGATCCACGGTGTGTATCACTTTGCTGCGGACGTCTATCACTCTGCTGCGGACGATTGTGTCTTCTTCCATTGTTGGGATTAGGAGATCGTTGTGAGTTGCGGTCTGAAGGAGCAGCAGCAGCAAGTGCGGTGGGTGCAGAGGCGAGTGAGTGTTGTACACGCCTAATTTCCTCAGTGCGCAATTGAGATCGAGCAGCATCGAACGTGGGCATGGACTGTTGGATAAAGGATGCCACGGTGTTGTACTCCTCCATGAGACCATTAACCAATTGGATAACCAGTCATTTATCGTTCATTGGAAAATCAAGGTCACTTAATCGATCGGAAAGTGATTTAAGTTTATCACAATAATCATCAACACTAGCACAATCAGAAAACTTGAGATTTACAAACTTACTTTCAAGATTTGCAGCACGGCTTCCTTTGTTGTCTTGAAACAGTGTTTTGAGATGGTCCCAAATCCCCTTTGCGGTTTTGCCTTTCTTGAGAATGGTAAGCATAAGATCCTTGGTCATGGTAGCAAACATCCATTGACGACAAATGGCATCTAGCTGTTTTTCAATTTCGGCATCAATATCCGTAGGTCGTTGTGAACCATCAATCAGAAATAGCAACCGATGAGCTTGAAGATGAAGATCGAAGAGAAATACCCATGAGGAGTATTCATCTTGTTTGATGTCTAAGATAACCGGAATCAAAGATTTGATGTTGTTGATGACAAAAGTCGGGTGAATGGATTTCTTATCACCTGCCATGGATTTCAAGGATTTTTAGAAGAGGTAGGATCGTGTAGGGGCTGATACCATCTTGGATTTGATGATAATTCCCTTGAAGAGAAATGTTCTCCCCGGGGCCAATAAATATAAAACCTTCATAATATCTTTTGTCATTACAACCAAAGTAAAGGGAGATAATCTCCTAACGGTAAATAAGGCAACAGGATAATATAATATCTATTATCCAGAGGTGCCGGTCATAATTGAACAATATAATATTTTTGACATAATCCGAACTGAACCAAATCAAATTCTGTGTCGCAGACAATTTGATTTAGCTACTAATGCTTATATTGGTGCAAGCATTTCTTTTTCACACCATGTATCCTTAACTGCAATTAAACATTTATTTCCGTAACTTGTAACATCAGCTTGTAACATAAGAATTTGGTCTAATCTAAATAAGGAGTGGTTATTAGAATCCTGGCATCATGATTTTCATTTGCAGTAATTTTTTGATAATAATGATTTGGTCGTTATATATATAGGAGAATCAGTGGTGGTAAAAGGCGAGCAAGGGCGGTTGAAGATTTTTAGTTTCTGGTCTCCAGTCGATGAAGTATATATAGTCGTGTTTCTGATCCAAGTCAGTTTTTAAGCAACTTGCTTGTACGTCTAGGCGAATATAGGCATTTGATATTGCATTTAGCGACGCCAATTTTTTGATTACCGAGACCCATTGGTGGTGGATTATTGAAACAAGTTGTGGACTCTAGCTATGGGACTTCATTTTCTATCAGTAACAGACTAAAACAAGCTGTGGACTCTAGCTATGGTTGCACTTCTATAGTACTGACTACTGACCAGAATCCAGATCCAGATTAGATGATCATATTCGGATTTCGGATTATGAGACTTTAGAGAAGAAAATTGTTATAGGGAAAGCTAAAATGTATAAGGGGAAAGCTGACTTTGATTTTAGAATATTGACTTGCAGTCAAAATGGGCGGAAATATAAATTCTCTGGCTGCGTTTGGCAATTGGCACGGAAGAAGTTTGAATTTTAGGGAATTTCAACTACCTAGAAATTGAATTTCATCCTTCTAAATTTATGTGTTTGGCATGATTATTGATGAAATTGTTAATTATGTCATTCTCCTTTTTCAAATGTTTATTTCTTCAAAATATTTATTTATTAATATATTATTTGCTGGTAAAATTATTCCTAAATCATTTAATTTCTTTAAAAAATTATATTTAATTAATATTTAATTTAATTCTCATTCAATATGGTGTAGGTAAATTTCTTTTTTATAGAGTAGGGGTTGACATTCAAAAAGGTGTTGGTGCTCAGCTTGTTGCTAGGTTACCAATCAAATTTTTGTATGATTCTACCGACATTCAGTCGTGTTTTTCTATATTTAAATAATATACATTAATAATGTACTCCATAAAAGACTAGTAAATTTATAAATGCGATATTAGTAATTAAATAAATCTAATATTATTCATATAAATCTAATATTATTTAAATTAATTTTAAATATAATATTAATTAAATATGACATAAATATAATATAATATTAATTAAATATATTAGCATATTAATATAATATATTATAATATTAATATAATCAAATAAAATATTAATATATGATAAAAATAATGTAATATAATATCAATATTAATTAATATAATATTAATTTTAAACAGAAGCCAGTAAAAATGGTCAAGGGAGAAGATAACGAGTTGAACATCGCGCGTTCGAATCCAGACTTATGCGTATTTTAGGAGTTGGAGCCCAGATTGTCGCTAGGCTGCCAACTAACCACTTGTAAAATACTCTGTTATGTGTTTGCAATAAAATGCCCCTGGTGGCACCATTCATTTTAAACATAATATGAATAATATAATATTATTTTAAATATCAAATTATTATATATTATATAAATGTGATTTTTAAAGTGAAAAAGTTATTTAAATTATTATTTTAAGTAAATATAATATTAATAATAGTCAGTCTTGGAATTGTATAAACTACTATTTTTTAATGAAAAAATAATTTATCAACAATAATAATTAATTATTTATGTAAATATAATTTTCGTGGAAATAATTTTATATTCGAATTGAAAATCTATTTAAATTATTAATTTAAATAAATATAATATTAAATAGTTTTGGTATTTTAAATAAAACTATTATTTTAAATTTCAAATTTAATAATTTATCAACAGTACTAATGTATTTAAATAATAAGAAAATATAATTTTTTTCCATTTTTGAATATGACAAAAAAACAAAATATTATTAAATTATTACTAATTAAAAAATATTATAAATTCTAAAATAAAATATAATAATATTATATTATATTATATTTTTATTATCATAGTAAATTTATAAGTATAGGAAATTAATTATTGTTTAAAGAAAAAAAGAAAGTAAAATGTCAAAATGGTCAATGGGAGAAGTTGGAAGGATGGAGTTCCAAATTCCATGGGGGAGGTGTCATTTGATTTTCCACTGAATGAAGGAGTTTCAACTCCCTGGAGTTCCAATTCTGCCCATGCCTAACACCCTTGGAATTCAACTCCATCCTTGACTCCTTCCGTTGATTGAACTCCACCCTCAACCACCTCCATGCCAAACGCACCATTAAAACCATTCCATTTTTCATCGTATTGCTGGTCATTCCCATTAGGTTTTTATTCTCCTTTCGTGTTCCGTCCAATTCACCCGCTAAGCTTAAGCTTTTTTCTTTTACAATCTGCTTGGTGCTTGGGTGAAGTTTTTTATTATCTGGGAATGGTAGATAACTGATCTAATGATGATGTTGCATCAATCTAGAACAATTAAATAATATTAACAACTGCTATTATAGTATAAAATTGCTTATCGAATTGTCTTTAAAACTACAAGTGGAGTGCACGTGCGTTGCACGCCGTCAAATGCTATGGTTGAGTTTCCCACTTTCACCATACGTTTAGGTAGCCACATCACCTCCAATATATGGGCTATAGTTCAGGTGCCAACACTTTCTGGTTCCGTCAGTTTTCGACGGCAAACGCCGTTGCTATGTTTTCCACACTACATTTGAAAAACCTGGAAAACCTTATTGTCTTATGAACCTTCAAGTTTCATTTTAAGATACTAAGTTAAGAATCTTGAGATTCATATCATGTTACTACGTAGACTAATTAGACTGCCACGTAAACAAATACAGATTGGTATCATGTCATACATCCCTCAGAAAGCTGCAGACGTACACCTCTGGCAAGTAAGTTTCAATCTCTTCTAATGGGATGACAGATTCATCTCTCGTATTAAAGAAAAAAAGATTCACATATTCATTCAATTATTTCTGTCGGCAGATCAAGGAAAGAACTAACTGGCGAATACATTTACTACTAATACATACATACAATCTAATGCTAACACAACAGTGATAAATTTGGATTCTCAAAATTGAACCAAAATTAGGAGAAAATATGAGAACCTTCTCATTCTGAAGAGTGAAGACTCGAACATTTGGTGTAGTTCAGGTGCCAACATTTTTCCGTTATGCCAGTTTTCGTCGTAAATCAAATTTCCATAATGCATCTCTACTGCATACCTGAATCAAAATGCAAGCCAATGAGTTTAGTAACCAACATATATATGGAGATAAAATAATTTGTTAATGAGCAAATTTGGTGATGACGAATTCTATTCTATAGCTAATACGACACTTTTCTCTTTCAGTATTGCTTGTTCACGATGAAGGAAGACTTCTGTTTTCCACATTTTGTTGTCTTTCCTTATACTGTTTTCACCTATGAACATTGTGTATCAATTTTTCCTTGTTTGTCATGTTTTTCTTGACGGTTTCTGTAGCTAACACGTCTCCTTTCTCCTTCAGTAGCTCGTTGTTCTTGGGGCATCATGTTTCTTCGAGTTGCAGAACGACTTTGAGATGTATCCATCTCTGTTGGCTTCAATTCACCCTGGAAAACGGTACCAATTAAACCATGACAATCAAAATACAATTTGAGTTAAAAAAATCACTTGTTCTCTACTATATTAAGTGGTAAAGTATGAATCTAGCTAATTACAGTAGGTGTAATTCATAAGAGAAGAAAAAACATGTAAGTAGAATTTGGGGATTTAGGGTTCTGATTCCTTACTAATCTCTCTACATTTCAATTCCCTCTTTCCTTTTCCTTTTTTTGAAATCTTCTTTCAGTCGGCTAATTCCCAAACAAACCAAAGATTCCAATCCGTCTCTCTGTTTGTCAGATCTTCGAGAGCCGAAATAAGAGAATAATTTTGTCGGGAGCTGATATCTATGTTGCTGTTAAACCGAGAGATCTAACAGATGGATGTGATATTATTAATGGATGAGATTAAATGTGCGAACGTTGAAATTGGGCAGTAAACGAAAAAAAGGTTAACGAATTCGGATTTCCTTGCTGGGATCAAAAGGGGGGAGATTAACGACAGTAATCAGCAAAAGAACCACCTGTGACGTCAGAGATGTCAAGAACTTTAGGTGGTCCGAGCAGAACATATGAGCCAAAATGTTGCTTAGTTACAATCCAATCAATGAGATCCTACATTAAAGGATATCTTCTATACGAAAGACGTCATCGTTTGTCCACACTTCATCTCTATATATAAGTTATAAACGGAAATGTTAATTCAAAGACATAATGCTAAGCATTTTTATTTTTATTTTTATTTTTATTTTCATAACTTAAATATATAATCTTTCTTTATAATAAGAGACACCCAAAATGCCACATGTCGTAGTCGTAATCATTCTTAATTATGGTGAAGCCATGTCAACATTAATTATCCATGTCATCGCATTCTAATTAGCTATTCCGACCGATGTTACTATAAGTCAAAATCCAGTTGGCAATTCCAAGAGATACTACCATTAGATACAATGTAATTTCAAAAGGCACAACCATTGACCACAATCCAATAGGCAACTCCAATAGACACTACCATAAGACACCATTTAGTGGATAACTCCAACTGATACTGATAAGAGATACATCTGTTATTTGTTTTCGGCAGCCTACATCTATCAAATCTTTTCGCAGACCAACTCATTCAAAGAAACGTAAACATAACCGATAGACGATATTGCTTTAGTTTATGGAGAAGACACATCATTACATCCTCCATGGCAGTACATGTTATCAAAACTTTCCAATCCACCCCCTCTCACATGATATAATGACACTCTTTCTCAATATCTTAAGAGTTTTTTCACTCTCACCTCTTTGTAAGGAGCCCTCTCACGCAAAAAGACGCAAAGAAGAGCCACAAGTTATCCTTATAAATGGTAATATTTTAGCCATTTTTTAATGTCCGTAGATTCTTAATTACCGGGTAAGAGATGTCATTTGATTTTAATGCACTTCACTAACATAATTAGTGCTTGATTTATTTTATTTTGTAATGATTTGTGGGATGTTTGCTGTGGAGAATGATATGTGATAAATTAGTGGAAAGATGTAGTTTTGAGTCGTGCAGATATCGAAGCAAATACACTTCATGTATTCCTTTGGGTAGCAAGTATATTATCTCCAAGTCCGTAGGTATGTTATGCACACTTCTAAAAGTTTCAATGCATTTGTATTATTATACGGCTCATGAGTGTTTTTTTCTTTACAAAATCTATGTCGGGTATCCATTGCAACTGTCATCGCATTGTGCATTCGAAGTTTTTTTGAAGTACGCTCGGAAATCTATGCCAGGTATTCATAGTCTTTCAAAGCAATTTTGATATATAATGAAGCCCCATCATTGTAACATTATAAGCCGATAAGAAGGACAATGTTCTAGGATTCTATTTGAGTGTCGAGACAGCGTTGATTACAAAGTTCAAGTGGTTTCGCTATTCCAAGCACATCTGAAGGTATAGGTGGAAATGTTTAATAACAACAATTGGAAGAAGTTTAAGATGGAACCCACAGTCATCATCATCACTAGGATGAATTAGTAAAACATTTGCAGAAGCCGGAAGAGAACTTTAAGTCAAGGGATTCGTTTTCTGTTTGCAAGAATTAGCAGTAGGAACACCACAAAATGTTCGTCATTATGTCGTTGTTTTCCACGTGGGATCATGAATTTTTCAAGATTTTTTGACGTATATCGATTCAAACACATCAGGCAATGTAGAAAATCATTTTGAAGAATCACTAGACAATGTAGAAAAGCATTTTGGAAGTAAAAGATTTTGGAGGTGTTAACATTGAAATATTAGTATTGATGGAGAATCACGAGACATGGTTGGTCATTGAACTACCAAAGATGGTTCATGGTTGCATTCCTAATGAAATATCATGTATATTCTACAAAATATTCAAAGATTCTCAAATCATTCTCATACTCTGTAAATATCACGTTCAAGTAGACTTATAGTGTTCTAGCAAGAAATCTTAATAGTAAAGAGTATATTATTTAGCAACAATACAAGATAATCTGCCTTCTTACGAAAGCGAAGAAATGTGATAAATCAGCCAGAATTCTTTATAATAAGAACAATAATTTCTTTTTAAGTTTACTGTCTAGAAGTACGAAGAAAAGCACATGAAAATATAGGTCCTCGATTCTCACTTTTGAGGAAAATCCAAACATATAAATCAGATTCATATAGATGAGACACTTTCTTATATTTACATAACTATACGTTTTATTCCGGTGCGTATGCACCGGGTTAGAGGCTTGTACCAAAGAAAGAGGAACAAGGAAAAACGAATAATTGAAGTTTACCAACCTCAAGCATTCAGATTACAACGTGGAAGAGATGTTTTTGAATTCTCTAGGGGATTTATTTAAGACAAAATAAAGATTTTCTACTGTTTTAGTTATACTTCCTCTTTGAGTTCGTAAATTAGATCAGGCATGCGCGAAGTAATTTTTAATGAGCAGTTATGGATCCCTTCGTGCATGATCGATCAATTATTTAAATCAGTTTAAGGCTAAGTTTAGTTTTGCAGAGAGATCTCAAAAGCAAGCGATGTTAGACTTGTTTAAGGTGATCGCGAACGAGAACGAAAGCAATAGTCAGGGATGACCAAGGCTATCGGATTAATTTATCTATTTCCCCCTTTAAGACGGCAAGTAAACTTGCATATACAGCTTTCCCCTAAACAGTTTTTAGCTTTCCCTA
>JAJJWW010003795.1:0-29621 GCA_023531295.1 Papaver armeniacum | reverse complement strand
TGGAGCATGCGACTTAATGATGCTTTGTGGGCTTATAGAACTGCATACAAGACACCTATTGGGATGTCTCCCTTTAGTCTTGTGTATGGTAAACCTTGTCACTTACCCGTTAAAATTGAGCATAAGGCGTTTTGGGCTATTAAGCAATGCAATATGAAGATGGATGGGGCTAGAAAGAAAAGGAAGTTACAACTCCAAGAGCTAGAGGAGCTTCACAATGATGCATTTGAAAGCTCACGCATTTACAAGGAGAAAACGAAGGCCTTTCATGATACTATGATTTCTAGAAAATAATTTTGCATTGGGCAGAAAGTGCTTTTGTTTAATTATCGCTTGAGTTTATTTCCGGGTAAATTAAGGTCACATTGGATTGACCTTTTATTGTTACTAATGTGTTTTCTCATGGTGCACTAGAAATTCGTAGCATAGCTACAGGCAATGAACTTAAAGTTAATGGGCACCGGTTGAAACCATATTATGAGAATTTCACTTTCGAAGTGGTGGAAGGAGATAACTTTGTGGATGTACTCCCTCGGGAGGAGTCATAGAAATCAAGGAGATAGTCGGGCTAACGACTTTAAACCAAGCGCTAAATGGGTGGCAACCCATATGATGAGTATTTCTTGTCTTGTATTTATTTATTTTTCTGATTTCTTGTCACATATAATGTTAGAATTTCCCACCTTGATTTACTTTGGATGACTCAATTTACATTGAGGACAATGTAAAGTTTAAGTGTGGGAGAGTGGTTAAGCATTCGCATTGTAAAATTTTCATGAATTTTCAACTTTTGTGTAAAATAGTGAATAAGAAAACTCCAACTTGTGGTTAATTAGTTTAGAGTCACATAGTATACATGTCGCTAAGATTACATCGAGATTCTCATAAAAGTGACAGAACTTAGAGATGACAGAGAACATGATCGGGTTTCTTACTTGTATGAGAGTTAAAGTTGGATTTAACCATGCCAGTGGCAAATAAGGTGCAGACTGAATTCGGTATTAGAGTAGTGGTCCCCTATAGTGGAGACTACCCATGTTACATCATGAGAGGCACCGACCTTCACTTTTTTGTACCTGTCTAAATTTTTGCTTTTAGAGTGTGTGTCACCGTACGTAAACTCCGGGTAGAATGGTGAGCTACCCAACCTCCCACCAATAGAAGCACTATTTTTATCTCTTGAGTGCTATTTTATCAATCATGATGGTTACATCGAATTGCTAACTTACATACCACTTGTAATCTTGTTCGCATTTAGCACCATCCACTTTATCTCTCTCTACACCAACAGATCCATAGAAACACCATCATCATCAACAAGAGGAGCATCACAAATTCGAAGGAAAGTTGAAGACGTTCAAGGTTTACAAGCAACAGAAAAGAAATGAGCATATTTCAGATTCAAGTAAAGCAACAAGACAAGGAGCAGAATTTTTACAAGTTGAAGACTATTGTACAAAAATGAAAATTATCAAGAATGAGAGTTCGAGAAGTTTATGATATCAAGACATACAAGTTGTGAAGAACAAAGCGGTAAAGTACTTGCACCATGGCCTTTGTACTTGCATTTTTATTTTCTCTTGTCTCAAAAAAAAATGAAAAAAAAAAAAAAGACGAGAAATTTTGTTAGGTACATTATTAGTTTTATTATTTTGTTTTGTTTGTTTCATATTGTATTTACTTTATTTATCTTGCATTTTAAAAAAAAAAAAAAACTGAAAAAAAAAAAAAAAATTCATTGTATTATATTTGGTTTGTTTTAGTTCGTTTTTGGTTTGGTATTCATTCAATAATGCCAATGGAAAGAAGGAATATATATAATGAAGTTTCAAGCAACAAGAAATTAGAGGAAAGTTACATTGTCAAGATTCTACGAAGTTCAAGAGTTATCATCGAGAGTTGAAGACCGAAGACGAAGATGAAGACAAGGATTGAAGACCGAAGATGTTTCTATGGATGCTGTGAGAGTGGTTCTAACTGCACGCCGAACGGATAACGAGGTAAGTAAGCATATTCCCACCTTCTTTAAGTGGTTGTTTTCATTTCTTAGAGATCGTCAGAAAAAAAGGGTCTTCAAAATGATAAAAGATGTGGGTTTTCAAAACAATTCGGAGGGTTTTTCCTTCCTACCATTCAACGTGTCACAGGATTCTCTCTTCATTCCTACCTGGACACATGTGTGACCCATAAAAAATCTATTTATTATTGAGAGCAATTTCATAAAACCCTTTCTTGTGAGGCAGAGTCGAGACTTTCGATCACTCCGAACCTGAATTTCTTTCGATAAGGGATGGTTATTTCTCTCTCAACTTTTAAGGATGAGATTGTGTTCATATATGTGTCTAACTTCTTATGACTAGTGTGAAAAATTTCTATGTCTTCTTAGCATGTTGGATGCTATCATTACGGAGAACTAGTAAGTTGGAAAAGTAGGTTTTGTGGGTATATCTCTAGTAAACCCTCACGAGAGTTGTATGTATGTTTTAGAATTGTTTTGTTTGATTTGCTCAAGGACTAGCAAAGTCTAAGTGTGGTGTAATTTGATAGGTGTTGTAAACACTTAGATATTTATCTATTGTTTATGCTTTCTTTGCGAGTTTTCTTGTAAAATATGTATCTTATGTGTGTTTTTGAGTTATTTAGGTGCTTTGGAGTCATTCAGAGCGAAAGAAGAAGAAATCACTCACTTAAAGCGATAACGACAATTTAGCTATTTCAATGGTGAGTGATATTCGGAGCCAGACAAGGATATGAGACAGTCTATATCGCCAATACAAGTTCAGAAAATGGGGCACCTATGCTTGGTGGACCTTATCCATTTTGGGCGCCTAAGTCGATCTACTATTCCTACAAGACCCTAAAATTGAGAGTAATCATCTCTCAATAATTTCTTCTATCTGAAACCGAGAGAAGCTATGGCGGCTGCTCTGAAATCGAATCCAAGAGAAAAGAGGAAAAATTGATGCTCTAATGCTGTTACTGGTTAATTAATAGAGTTAGGTTAGTGTTGATGCCGAGAAAAGACAGAGAAGAGGTGAAATTGAAGTCTGCAAAGATGGTTTCTCGCTGTAATTAGGGTTTTTTTTGTTGATACTATCGATTGAAGATGATGGAGGAGTTTATGTTGATGATACTTGTCGATTAACGGTGGGTTTGAGGTGAATTTCTGTATAACAGAAGGAACAGCTCGAATTAATGGTGGTTCAAGATGAGATGCAGAAGCAATTGTAAGTGATTGAGCAAGAAATTGAAGATGAGTATCAGATGATTCTGGTGTTTTAGTTGTTGTTTGTATGTGAGTTTTGATGTTGCTTGGAATTGATGGCACTGGTTGAGTTCAAGAGTGAATTGTAGTTGCAGCTCAGGTGGGAATTTTGATAATGAACTGAAGCAACGTGGTAAAGGAAGCTGTACTTGAATCTGACCCGAGTTAATAGATGAATGCCAAGGTCTGGGTTATAAATTGCAGCAGCTGCGGAAATGGTGCTTTAATTAATTACATTGAGGCCTTTGGAGCAAGTCTTTGTCTGTTGGCTTGATTGTTTATGCTGATTGCAGAGATGGGTTCATGTTGGTGATGTTGTTTGGTACTGGGAATAACATGGAAGAGATGAAGTGGAGCATTAGTTGGAGTTGAAACAATAGGCTGGTGTTATTGCAATGGAAGAAACAGAAAGGGTGTTGCTATCATGGTCACAATGGCTGTGTGAGTATGGATTGTGGAGTGATGAATGTCATGTATTGGTGTTGGTGTTTGCTGCCCAGGGTTAGGAGATGCTGAGTTATTGTAGTTGCAGATGGTGTTGAGAAGAACTAAGATGTGACTGGCGGTGTTGTGCTTAGCAGCTGAATTGGCTAAGTTAGAAATGATGTTGGCGTAGTTGAGTTTCATGGGATTAATTGCAGTTGAGTAGAATGCAATAGGAAGCACAACTGGGTCTCTAGGTTTTGTGCTAAGAAAATATTGAACTGCAGAGCAGCAGAAATGGATTATGCAGTGGTTGTATGAATTGCAGGAAGTATAGCTTGCTGCGAGGTTATGAATCTTGATGAGATGTGTTGGAATGCATTTAAACGGTGATGAGAAATTAGAGTCTTTGCTTTGTACAAGAACAAGGAATTGAGGCATGAACTGAGTTTTGATAATGAACTGTATGGTTGTATGTGAAGTTGCAGTCTGGATGACGAGATGAATTAGGTGGAGAAGAAGCTGAGAAGGATTTGGACTTTTAGCTGCAATGGACCGAATGATGCGATTGTGTGTTGGTGCTTTGGTGCAATTGGGAGACTGATACAAGGAAGAAGAAATGGAGATTGAAGTGTATGTTTCTTTGAGCTGAACTGTGACAGACAAGAAGTAAAGAGGTGGTTCTGCTGGTCAGATTTGCAGGGGATGAGTTAAGCTGCAAGATGGGTTGGTATGCTGTTTGGTTGAAGATGAGCAGAAGAAGGAATGATGCACAATGATTGTAAAATGCACAGCTCTGTCCTGTGCAAGATTATGGCTTGGCAACTCATCCCAGCTGATTCTGACTCGCCCATCCGACTCGGTCTGACTTTCCGAGTTGACATAGTTGGCCCGATTGAATCATTTGACCGGTGATCGGGTAGACTTTGCCAGTCACCTGAGCTATTTTCCGGCCAATTTCCGGCCATAATACCAGTTTTCCGGCGACTATTTTCGGAACATATTTTCACATGGGTATTCCTCACATATGGGCTTGGTGGACATCTTGTTATTGGACTTTGGGCTTTGAAGACCTAGTTTTGGAAAGATGAAAAGCTATAAAAGGAGAAAGTTTTCTACAACTTTGGGGATCACGTATTTTTCTACTTGGAGTTTTGGAGAGCGACGACTAGGGTTTTCTTTTCATTTGTTTTTTATCTTCTTCATTATTTTATTATTGATTATGATTATGATGAACTCAAAAGCTATGAGTAGCTAAACACATATTATTGGTTATGGGATAAAGTTGATTTCTCAACATGATATTTGATTCAATGCATTAGTTTTGTCTCAATTTTATTGTTTATGATTCATTATTAATATTGTCTCATGATTTGATTGCTTGTTTGGTTGAGTCCGGAATCAATTGGATTTGCATTCATCTCTATTGCTAGATTAGGATTTTCAATAGGAAAAAGTTGTCAATTCCTGATTGCAAGTAGCATAGTGTGGTTATTACTTGTAGTGATACATCTTTATAATTGCATATGAATCATAACTTTTGTTAAAACGGATTAGTGCTTTTACACGTTCGTTTGCATTGATTAGTCTTATTCTATAGAACTTATTGCTTTTAGGGAGTTAAACTTGATTGTGCTTTTACACGTTAGGTTGCTTTCTAGGAAGAATTCATGATTAAAATACCAATTCTAATCATTGATGAAAATACATGTTTGTGAATGATACTATCCCATTTTATTTGCTTTGCTTACTAAGAAACTAGAATTTTTACTCTTCCTTACATTGTAAGTCATGAAAAAGTGATATTTAGTAAAGTGAAAAAGTGAAATTATATTTTTCTAAGAAACTAGAATTTTTACTGAAACACTGATATTTAGTAGAGTGAGAAAGTAAATTATATTTTTCTCGGCTTGAATCATTTTTGATAATAAATTATCAAAGAGTGTCCTTAGGAGGACATACATTCATGGCAGGTCCGCGTATATAAACATTATTACAGTTTATGAAACGGGCGATGTGGGACAAATATACACGCTTTTTTTTTTTTTTTTTTTTTTAAGAAAGTTCCTGAAATTTGAAAGAACAATCAAGGAGTATAAGGATCTCCCACATCACAACACCTATTATATTACTGAAAGTAGTTAATTGATGAGATCTATCTAGGAACAGTTGCTTGATGGGAGTGGGAGTTAATAGGTTGAAGTTGAAATGGAGTGGCCATGCTTAAGCAAAACTTTGAAGGGGTTAATCGGTAGTAAATTATGTTCATTATCTTGCGATTGTGTTTAATTTTAGTACATAAAACTTTTGCAGTAGCAGAAACATAATCGGTAGATAACAATCAATTTACCCACCGATTATGGCAGATGTTCTTATCTACCGATTATGTTCCTGCTACTGCAAATCTTAAAAAGATTTCTGATCAAATTTTTGATTTCAAGCAATCAAATCATAATTTTGGATCACAACTACTATCATTTACCCGTTTTGTTTGTTTAACTCGTTTTTTTTTTTTTTTTTTTTTGATGTTCTAAGTTTCAACTTTAAAGTTAATGAATTTTGGGTTTTAATTTTAAACAATCAATCAAAAAATTTGTTTAATCGATGAAAAAAAAAATCAATGGTAGAAAAGAGAAGAAGAAGAGGAATGATATGATTATGAAAATAAAGGATATAGATTTAGATTTAGTATAAAGGTAAAGGATAATATAGACAATTTTTATATTTTTAAGACACCCTTTAACCCCCTTCAATGGGTGGGAATAAAAGAGTGGCCCCTAAATGAATCGTTAAAAGAAAAAAACTTCTATCATTTGTCTGTTTTTTTTTTTTTTTTTTTTTTTTTTTTTGATGTTATAAGTTTCAACTTTAAACTTAATGAATTTTGGGTTTTAATTTTAAACAATTAATCATAAAATTTGTTTGATCGATGAAAAAAAAATCAACGATAGAAAAAAGAAGAAGAACAAAAATGATATGATTATGAAAATAAAGGATATTGGTTTAGATTCGGTAGAAGTGGCCCTAAAAGAATCGTAAAAACAAAGTGTGTAATGGGGGACTATTAAGTCTGGTACTATCTGCACAAAAAATAAAAAAAAATCGCCCTTCGTTACGAGCGATGTGGGACTAAACAGTTTGGTACTTTAACAATGATATTATGAGGAAAAGACTTGGCAATAGGGGCACACGTAGGACATGGTAATGAGTCACTCTTGATTGGGGTTTCACTGTATGTGTTTCAGTTGGGAGATTTGCAGTTGATATTATGATTTTACTTACTCAAGCTGGTCTACCTTACACATGGTGTTAAATCTATGTGGTTCTCATATTTCATATGTTCCTGGAAAGACACATTGCAGGGTCAAGCTCAACACTGGACTTGCCCTTTACTTCAAATCCTGGGTAGGGAGTCTACATATGATTGTTGTGCCATTTGTGATAACAGTGGCCATATTGTTTGTCTTTCGTCACGTGGTTTTCTTCTTCGACCCCCAACTGCTGCAGTCATCTTTTTTGTCGGCCTCCCACCGCGAGAGGTCATCTAGTAGCCTTAGGTTTTGTCAATTATCATTAGTAGCACAAATGCTCTATGCTGTTAAGAATATACTAGTAGTTCTACATTTCTGTAGTGATCATTGATCATCTATGACCGTTGCCCTATACATTTTACAATTTTAAATTCAATTCTCAAATTAATACGGTTTGTTGAGATTGTTTTCCCTTTATAGCGTGTTTTTAAAAAAATATAAAAAAAGAAATAAAAATAAAAAACTACTTACTTTAAAAAAATGATCGGTACTTAGTCTCAGAGAGAGGAAAAAAAGAAAATTGGTACTTACTCTCAAAAAGAGGAAAATTAATACGGATGCTGAGATTGTTTTTCCTTTATAGTATGTTTTTAAAAAATTATAATTTTTTTTCTTTAAGGAAGTTTCTCTTGGGTTCAGTCGGATGATGACAAAGATTTACGACCTGCAGATATCCTTGTTCCTAACTGGGAAAATGGTAAGGACGTGTGCACGGATGTCACAGTGGTTTCTTCATTCACAAGTGATGGTATTCGCCCTTTCGTTCCTGGCAAAGCTATTTCTAATGTTGTTGCACGGAAACGTACTAAATACTGTGATAAATGTGCTTCACATGGTTATCGACTCGGTGTTCTAGCTTTCTCCACCTTAGGGGAACTGGGAGATGATACTTTATTTTTTTCAAGGGTCTGAAGAACTGTCTAGTTAGTAATGATGCTAGTAGTGGAGTTGATAGTTTTATTTTCCATAGATTAGGTATTGTAATCCAAAAAGGAGTTGGAGCCCAGCTTGTTGCTAGTTACCAACCAAAAAATATGTAATTTAATTTTCTTTAGTTTACTGAAAATATTTATTAGTATCAAGTAAAGGAAAACCTGTTTAAGAATTATAAAAAAAAAATAATTAATACAAAAAGGAATTATTATAAAAACAAAAAGGAATTATATATAAAAAAAAAAGATTGGGTACGGTCTGTTTTAAGATCGATAGTTTTTCGTCGGCGTCTCATCACGGTGATTGGAGATTCACTCCAATCTCGTTCTCAGTCATGAGATCGCTCATCTTAGATCAATTTGTTGGTTTTCATCTTGAAGCCTTTTCCACGTTTTCATTTTTTTCGTTTTGTTTTCTTTCGTTTGGTTTCTCGGTTTTGATCGTTCTGTTTCGAGTTCTCTTTTTAGGGTTCTTCGCTGGGTTTTCATTAGGTTTTCGCTCCTTGTTTCGACCACTCTTTACACATGCCTAGGTTTACTCGATCTTCTTCCCAAGCAAAATCGCAACCCCTGCACCTTCCACAACGGCCGATGCTCCGGATTTTCTTCATTGCCCATTCAAGAGCATTCACAATTGCGGCGACGGTGTTCATGGCCTAGGATATGTTAACGGTTCGTTCTCAAACATTTTCGGGACAAACATCTTGTATCAACAACCAAACGAGGAGACGGTTCGAGCTTTGCTTGTGAATGATGAATCGGTGTTTCGTGGGATGGAGACTGTTCTTCTCGGTCTACGTAGTTGGTTGTCTTTGCAAATGCCTCTACGTTCGTGCCTGGTCGAAGCCTTGTAAAGGACGAAGGATCCCAGCATGATTTCATTCAAGGGCCTCTTAATGGAGATGTAGCGGATTTTCTGATTCACGGCTTGATCAAACCAGTCGAGAAGCATGACTGTGACGTGGTTGATGTTGTTACGGATGTTACTCCAAGGGACAACGACAGTGTCGACGTCGAGGTTCTATCAACGGAACTTCTCAACTCTGTTTTCCAACGAAACTTCCACACATCAACGGTATCCCACACAAATGCCGTCTTGCCTTCTCGAGAGCTCTCAAAGCTTGTTTGGATCGAGTTCTTACTTGTCCTTCCTCCTTAACAGGTTGGCTCTGACTTCTTCTTCTCCCCATCTGTACCATGTCTTTGTACCTACCTAAAAGTTCAGCCGAGCTTAAATCCAGCAGCCGTAGGAGACTGCAGGCAACAGCTATTCTCCAAGCCCTGGATGTTTGGAAAGAGCCCAATGTATGCTCTTTATTAGTGAAGAAACTGCTTCAATAGCCGCTTCGCTGGGGGTCTAAGAAGGACGACGAGATGAAGGTGGAGGAGAAGCGACAAGCGGCGACCATAAGTGCTTGTCAGAAGAAAATTACCTCAGGGCATTTTGCTGCAGCAATAAGGGTTTTATCTTCGTCTGGGGTTGCACCATTTGAAGAGCAGACATACGTCGACCTGCAGGAAAAACACCCTGAAGCCGCACCTCCTGAAGTCCCTAGTGATGATTTCACTTCCGACCCCATTTTTGTGAATTCTAAGGCTGTATTGAGTGCTATCAATAGCTTCCCTAAAGGTACGTCATGCGGACGTGATGGTTTACGCGCGCAAAACTTGGTTGATGCCTTTAGTGGAACGGCGACTGTTGTAGCGGATGATTTACTTTTGTCTATTTCTGGGGTTGTCAACCTTTGGTTGGCTGGAAAATGCCCTAATATATTAGGAGAATACATTGCTAGTGCAGATTGACACCATTACTCGGAAGCCGGGGGTGGTCTTAGACCCATTGCGGTGGAGTCTTGTTTGGCGAAGATTGGTTTCCAAGGTGGTGCTTTTGCGATTGGGAAGGATATGACTTCTTATTTAGGTGATTACCAATTTGGGGTCGGTGTTCCAGTAGGAGGGGAAGGTATTTTACACGCTGTAAACCGCCTTCTTGAGATGAAGGGCCATTCGGATACTACGTCAATGTTGCTAATTGACTTCTCCAATGCTTTCAACATGGTGAGTAGGTCTCAGCTTATCAAGGAGGTACGCATCCATTGTCCAGGTATTTCTCGCTGGGTAGAATTTTGCTACTTACATCCGGCTAAGCTGTATTATGCCCAATATATCTTGTCCTCTCCGTTGGGTGTGCAACAAGGGGACCCGCTTGGTCCTTTGTTATTCGCTTTGACACTTCACCCCTTAGTGAAGACCATTTCCTCTAGTTGCAAACTAGATTTGCATGCCTGGTACCTTGATGACGGCACAATTGTTGGGGATACCTTGGAGGTAGCTAAGGCCTTGCGTATTATTGAGACTGAAGGACCATCTCGGGGGTTACACCTCAATATCAAGAAGACGGAAGTCTTTTGGCCTTCCCATGACCCCAGGAGTGCGGCAGAAGGTATTTTCCCCACGACATTGGTAGACCCAATAAAGGTGTTAAACTTTTTGGGTGGTCCGGTGAGTTTGGATATGGGCTTCATTAGCGATATGTTGTTGAGCAGGGTGCATAAGACTGTTCAACCGATGGAGTCAATCAAGAAACTCCGGGGATCCTCAAAGTGAGATGTTTTTACTTCGCAGTTGTAATAGGAGTGTCTAGACTTTACTTTGCAATGCGAACTACCAATCCTGCTGCTCTTCAACCTGCTACCGATCTTTTCGACAATCAGTTATTCCAATATCTGAGACTCTTAATTACTAGTGACGGTGCGGGTTTTGGTCCCTTACAGCAGAGACTAGCTACTTTACCTATCAGAGATGGTGGACTTGGTATCTACACCATGGCGGACACTCGTACTTTTTGTTATCTTGCTTCTCAGAGCCAGACTACTTCTGTGCAGAAAGTGATCCTTGGTAATTTGTTCTCTTCAGACAAAAGCTCGGCTTATCAGTTGGCTCTTCAGACCTTCACCCAGGTATGTGGATTACCATCTTCTTACTGTGTCGATGATTCTGCCCCCCCCATCTATGCATTCCCTGGCAAAGGTCTATTTTGATGCGGTTAAGAAGCAAATCCCGAACCAATTTCCCATGTCCGAAAGAGATTCCATCTTATGGCAATGCAATCGTGTTAAGCATGCTCAAGACTACCTCACAGCGGTACCTATCGATGGGCTTAACCAGTGCATTGGTCCGAGACAATTTAGAGTTGTGCTTTGTTATCGCCTTGGCATTCCTATGTTCGTTGGGAACAGTTTATGTCCTAGCTGTAGCAAACCTATGGACATCTTTGGGGATCATGCGCTCCACTGTGCCAAGGATATTGGGTACAAGTTTCGTCATGATGTTGTACGTGATGTTATCTTCGACATTTGCTACAAATCCAATGTATCGGCGCGCAAAGAGGCTTCCCTTGGCCTTCAGACAGATGATGGTAGAGATCTTAAACCTGCCGATATTCTTGTTCTTAAGCTGGGAAAACATGCAAGATGTTTGTATGGATGTCACAGGTGTCTCCCCTTTCACTGGTGATGGGGTTCGTTCATTTGCTCCTGGGAAGGCTATCTCTAGTGCTGTTTCCCGCAAACATGCCAAATATTTGGACAAGTCTGCTGCACATGGATTTGGGTAAGGCGTTCTGTCTTTCTCTACTTTAGGGGAACTCAGTGAGGACACTCTTGTTTTTTTCAAGCGTCCACGGAATTGCTTGGTGAGCAATGATGCTAGTTGCGGTTTAGGTAGCTTTATTTTTTATAGATTAGGCATAGCTATTCAAAGAGGTGTTGGAGCCCATCTTGTCGCTAGGTTACCAACCACAAGCTCTGTATGATTTAATTCTATTGTAAAACTAGAAAATAGAGAAGGAGAGACACAAAGTAGAGACTAAGAAGGGGAGAAAATCTTATTCATGTGTGTATAGAATACAATGTTTAAGCCTCTATTTATATAGATAGATGACTTGGTGTCCAAGATATGTAAAACCTAAACTTAGACACAAAGGGCATCTTAGTAAATAAACAATGGTTTATAACACTCCACCTGATGACCACTGTGGCTAGGTCATTACAAAAATACCAAGAAAACTCAAAAGAGAAAAACCTGAAATTGCATGAGCATGTAAAGACTCTGACAGTGTTGGACACGCATATGTTGCCTCGTTAAAACCTTGACAAGGAAAACCCAGTGGGACAAAACCTTGACGAAGGGAAAAGAGTACAACTCGATAAGTCCAGTAAATGCACCTTTGATGATGGCGCCGCTCCCCCTGATGAGTACTTCGGTTAAATCTTGGCTTGCAAATCTCTGAGTCGTGACTTCCCAATTTGATGAACAAATTTCTTGAATTCAGAAGATTCTTCTTCTTTCGTCAACAAAATTGCTACTTGATGAAGTCTTCTTTTGTGTTAGTCTTCTAGTAGTAGTTTTTTCGAGTCTCTATGCTTCTTTAAAAACATTGACGACTTGTGTCTTGGGTTGCTAGATTCTCGGAGATGATTTGCAGAAATAGTTGATGTAGTTTCTTCAATAAAGTGCCAAGATACCTTATCATACGGGAACAAAAATCGTATTTGTGAGAAGGAAATCCAAATTCTTAGGAGATGATTAAGTTGATTTGGTTTAATCAAATGTGGGCATCCACTAAACAACCAAAATTGATACGACTCCCCCTTGGATGACCATCATGTTGGATTAAATTGCCTCACTAAAACCTTGCCAATAAAACCCAATACGGAAAAATTTGGACGAAGGAAATAGAGCACAATATCAACATTTTAAATGAAAATCAAATGTCAACAAGAAGTTGCCTCGGTAAAACCTTGTCAAGAAAACCACATGGGACAAAACTTGAACGAAGGAAAAAGAGTACAACTTTTGACGTAAATATTGATGCTAACCCAACTATATGAGTTTTACAGAAGACAAGCATCACAAAAATAACTCTAGTCCATCTTGAATAAGAGTTTAAGCTAGCATAATTATAACTGCAGATTTAAGGGGAAAAAAATAGAATATATGCAGCTAAAGCGTGGATTTTTGTGTTTTTATGGACTCCTCAAGAGACCTATATATAAAGCTGATAACATCAACTAATTAATCCGGATTTTCAGTTTGGTACCAAATTTCTAAAAACACATACAAGATTGTTAAACCTGACATAATCGAGTCAAGTGGCTGCCTGAATATAATTTGAATCCTCCAAAGAATAAAAATTTGAATATGTTCTCCAAGAAAATCACTTGTGTGAATGCAATACGAGTCCTTCAAGACTACCACGCAAAATGCATCTTATAGGAAGAACGATATATTATTGAACCAATCCTCGGGTTTGAACTTATAACCCTCAATCGCTCTTAAAACGACTTATTTCTCTTAATACGCAATACGACTACACCAACCTTTAATTAATAGGCTTGGCAATTTAAATTGTTAAGTCTTGGATCCAAAATCACGTTAATCAAGAAATTAATCCAATCTAATTTGGAATATATGCCAACCAATCACATTGTCGATATTCCTCTGCATAGGGGTTAACAACCACAATCTTTATTATTTTAGTAGCTACTGTAATATTCGACAAAAAAAATTAGCTTACCACGAGCTCACACAATTCCCAAATGTATGCATACTTTGAAAATTTCAAAATTTACTTGGTACCGACACCGTGGGCATTATAATCTCCTCGTTTTCATGTGAGAAGATATTATTATATTTGAGAATGTGATTTTGGTACACTCAATTGGAGCACTACCTGTAGCCTTTTATAGAACGCTACATATTTGCTAGATGTGACTGGAGCACTACCTGTAGCCTTTTATAGAACGCTACATATTTGCTAGATGTGACTGGATTTCCTCTTAAGAGGCAAAGCTTATATAAAAGCAAAACGAGAAAAATTTCACGCCAATTATATAATGACAGCCTTAATCGATTTGAGTGATGGGAGAGAAATTAATATAACTTTTAAGTTAATGAACACCAACCTCCGGTAGTGTATGGTCTCCCCCTGGTTGTGGCGGAAATACTTTCATCTCATATAAGAAAATAAGTTTCATAAAGTATTATCCGATTAATTCGAGACATATACTTATTATAAAATATATCATTCAACATAAAAAAATATAGTCTTAATAGACATACATATTTAACATCAACCATGTGTTATGTTTGGAACCAAAATTAATTGGTGTAAAAGCATATAAAATATGTGTACTCCCCAAAAATTGTACTCCCCAAAAAAATAAAATGAGAATAAAATTATGGACACTTATGTTAGCAAAAGAAATTTATAGAAAGATCAATTAAGTCGCTCAAGGACTAATGATATTGGCTAACAAGCCGGGTGCGCACCCTTTGATTTTTTTTGTGTCTTTACGTGTTCCAACTACAAGTGGAAGAGTCCAAAATTTCGGAGATTATTAGTAGGAAGAAAAATTAAATTTTCCCAATATTCCAAGGATATTACAAAATTTTTTTTCGCTGGTATTTGCAATTGGACCATAATAACGATACTTCATCCCTCTAAAATCAGTAGGGAAAACCAAATCTAGTTGGTTATAGATTTCAATTTAAGAAAAATAAAGAAATCACATCATTCGAAGAGAAATATCCACTTAATGGTTGATGAATAATTTCCTTTGAAGGAATAAAAATTAGTGGTTTATTATGAGATAAAACCATATTCGTCGATAAAGGTTTCTTATAAACCTATGTTCTGCGTCGTTATTTTAGAATCGACGAAACATATCAAATTGGCTAAGAGAAAAATTCATTTGGGAATGCCAATTTTGCTTCTCATTATAGAGAATTTATGGAGAAAATTAATGCCAATTGGTAAAATTATATACCAAAATCGTATCGACAACCGGAAAAAAAAAAAAAGTCATTTGTTATGCAAAATCCATTGTATGGTAAAAGAATGATTTCTATAAAGAATAGAAACCAGATACGAATCACATGATCACTGTCCAATGGACAAAGATGCCAATATTGATAGGCCGGAGGTTTTTCAACCATGCACGTGATTAGTTATCATTATAGTAACTAAATTACGATAGTACCAACTTTTTGGTGATTACAATTTCATTAAAGGAATAGAATTGTAAACCATTTTTTAATGGATTTTTTTTTCCATGGTTTTTTTTACGGAAGAAGCAAAATTAAACTTCCAAAGATAGCCGCCGTGGCTTGTGCGATATTCGAAGATATAAGATCCATAGACCACATATTTGAAAAAGACAATATGTGGTAGTTCGACCATATTGGTGGATTCATAGACATGAATCCCGTTAGCGTTAGCAAGATAAACCAATAACGTGTCAAACAATTAACTAATCAATCATGTAAACATGATCTGAAGTTGTTATACCAAAATTACAAACTATAAGAGAATAAAGAGAATAAAGTTGGGATAATAAGAATCCGTCGGAAAATTAAATAAGCTAATGCGAAAGGATATTGTATTAAACAAGTAATCAGAGATGGTACTTGTTTACCAATGGTCAACCGTGGATATGATACTTGCACAGCGGATACTTTGGGAGGTGTAAGACTTTTCATCTAAGTTTAGCACCGTCAATATGTTTGATCATATATCCATGTCCTGGTCATGTTATAACAATCAAATTTAATGGTCAAATTCGCATGAATATTAAATAAAAAAAATAATAATGAACACAAATAATCTAATTATAGTATATGGGAAAAGAGAAAATCCTTATTGGTTCTCTTTATGCAGGGGACTTCACATATCCATAAACAGTTATTTTTCTTTTCTGGTTTCGATCTCCCAAAATCGCTTATAGCACTGTATACAAGATGCTCGGTGATGAGAGTTACGTGCTGATGACGTATTGTAAAACTAGAAAATAGAGAAGGAGAGACACAAAGTAGAGACGAAGAAGGGGAGAAAATCTTATTCATGTGTGTATAGAATACAATGTTTTAAGCCTCTATTTATATAGATAGATGACTTGGTGTCCAAGATATGTAAACCCTAAACTTAGACACAAAGGGCATCTTAGTAAATAAACAATGGTTTATAACAAATTCTACAATTTACGTTTATTAGTGAAATGATTAAGTAAAAAATAATTAGTGAGATACAAAAAGGAATTATAAAAATCTAAAAAAAAAAAAAAAAATTATCGGGTCATGGGGCTACCCCAAAGCCGACTTGTTTTTTTGGCCCTCTCAGCATGAAGGGATTGCAACCATGCTAATTTGAAATTCAACTTATTAAATTATTGGATGTCCTTTGAAGGACATACATTCAAGGCAGGTTCGCGCATATAAACCTTTTTACAGTTTATGAAACGGGCGATGTGGGACAAAATACACATGCCTTTTTCCTTTTTTTTTTTGATAACATAGAAAGTTAGTCCCACATTCCTGAAATTTGAAAGAGGACTTGATAGATCTGGCTATCTTCAACCAAGGAGTATCAGGGTCTTCCACTTCGCAAATGATCGTCCCTGATGAGAGATCTATCTAGGAACTGGACGGGCAGTTCTTGATGGGAGTTATAATAGGTTGAAATGGAGTGGCCATGCTTAAGCAAAACTTGATAGCTTGAGCGAAATCAGTCCAACCCCTTCCCTCTCCTCCAGCTGGGATGAAACATAACATACCTGCGGTGGATCCTTTCAGAGATAACTTGTCATCAGGCTTGTTGAAACTCCAATATGTAGCCTTTTCTCTCAATCTATAAGATTCTTGCTCGAGAATCTTAACGGAACGGAACTTTCCTTCGGTCTATTTTGACTACGTAGGCTCAAGGTAGCTTATCAGGATAGTACATACTTTTGTTCTTCCTGCCTGTTGCCTATGACCAACCACTCTTGGTGTCAATTAGACACGATGAATATGTATCGGTCAGCTTAGCAAGTTAGGAGAATTTCACTGTATTGTTACCGACCTCGTTTCGTTGTTGGAACACCAACATATGAATGGGAACTTGCTTGTGTGTGAGTCCGGTCAACTCATCTTGCTAGCTGGCTCTTGAAAGTTCATGTTATACCAAGTCAACTCATCTTGCTAGCAAGTTAACAAACCAAAACCATGACATTCATGTTAGGACGGTAGTATAATGGTTCTTAATTTTGTTAACTTAGTATAACGATTTAGTTGAACTACCTTTGGTGCCATAAAATGCTTAATGAAATTAAATAAGAACCGAGCAGTTGTATAGGCTAAAGGAAAGTATGCTTTCCTTATGTTGATCGTGATTCGTAAGAATTATTTCCGATGACCTCGTTTTCATCCATGCATTCTTTATATGCCACGTAATGATCGTATCGTGCCGTGTATTGAATAGGATCTTATAAAGGATATTCTTGGAGTTTAGCCATAAGAATAACTAGATCTTGTGCCCATGCTATGCTCCGGGCTGAACCAAAACCATCAGTTTTTCTCTTTTAATCATGCTTCGTCTCGGCCCATCGTGCATTTTTAATTTTGTGTGACTTGGCATCTCCCCGTTCTATGTGCATTTTTAATTTCTGTAGCTCGGCTCCGCTTTGCCTCTTTGCTTAGGATTTTTGATTTGGTGTGGCTCAATTTCTCCGCGTCCTGTCGTGATGCATTTTTGATTTGGCGTGTAAGTGCTACACATCGATCATTTTTTTTAACCATATATTTGATTTGGTGTGATGTGGCTTCGCCTCGTCCCGTTGTGCATTTTTGATTTGGTGTCGTGGGCTTCGCTCTGCCCGTGGAGATGCATTTTTGATTTGGTGTGGCTCGGTTTCGCCTCACCCGCCGCTTAGGGTTTTTGATTTGGTGTGGTGCAGATTCGCTTAACAGGTGCAGGGGAAGACCCACTCTCCATTCACTGATCGCATTACACCGGACATGTGATAATTTAGCTTTATGTATCAAGTTCAACAATAAGTTTAATGCTTTTAGAGAAGGTGGTGTTGCTCATGAATTATAAAACTACCCCGTTGATCATCAAATTTCTCTAATGCTTACTAAGAAAGTGGTTAAACAACAGAAGCATGAGAGTCAATATTTATACTTACTGCGAATACCTGTGGCCTTGACCCTTCAAGTTATACAATGTGATTTCTAGAGATGATCCTACGATCAACCAATGGCTTGATCTTCCAGGTAAACATAAGCAGAGTAGTCAAAATTCCTTCTCTCATCCCCTCGAGATTGATTATGGATTCGGTCAAGTCTTGGTGAGGAACAAATTTTTCTTAGTTGGTTCTCAAGTTTAGTACAATGAAGCATTAGGCTTAAAAAAATATAAGAACAACATAGCTTCACCAAATTCAGTCCAACTCAACTTAGAGGCCATAACATATATACTAATGAAGTAACCATCCCATCCCTGATGTATTCTTTAAAAATGAAACCGATAAGAAAGCTAGTGCTTAATTTAATCGCATATGGTAAATTATGTTTGAGATAAGGACAACATTCGTAGTAACTTAGGAAAAATACTTAGCTCGAACTGATGCGTGAATTATGTTACGGGAGATGCACTGATAATGGTAGCAAGAACTAGTAGAGGCACATATGAGATACGCCGACCTAAAGGTAATATTGCCTGCTACTCCTCTGAGATGCTATAGCCGTTGGCAAGTCACCTCCAGGATACAACTACTGATAGTACTCCTCTTCGTAGCATACAAAGAAAGCACTCTTAGAACTTGGCAGCAGAACGGAAAACTTAAAACAAAGTTGATTGTAAAACTATTTACAGAAAAAAGAGGAAGAGCAGAAGAAGAGAGAAGAGATGTTTTTCTGTTGTGTCTAATGAGTTGGAAAACCCTTCCTTATATAGTGTTTAGGACGTCATAAACAAGAAGGAAAAAACCATGCAAAGAACCCATGCGTATGACAGAAAAAACTGGTAATGTTTTGTTAAAGACAGTGTAAGACAAAGTCAGACATTGAACAAGGTTGTTTATGGGTAGAAATCGTTTCCGCCGATTTTGGTAAATTCGGTAGGTGAGTGAGAAACTGGTTTAAGCCCTAAACAAATGTGCTGCACGTGAGCACTTTATAGATTCGAGAGATCAATTTGTACAAGTCCGGCCTAAACCAAGAAATGGCCGTTTTCGGACTTGCTTCGGTCACAAAGTGGAGGAGAAGGGTTGATTTGGGGATGGAAGCAAAGAAAGGTGTTGAGATCGGAATAGTGCAGGAGAGTAATGTCTCGACTTGTATCGAAAAGTGAAAGCTTAGGAAGCTTGCAAGAGATGAAAGCTTTTTGGAGAGCTTGCAAAGTTGCCTTTTAAGAGAGTGTTGTATTTTCTCTGACCGAGACTTCTTGTTTGGTGGAAATAGGTAATACCTATTTATACAAGTCAAGATTGAAACGTACCCTGGCCTCATGAAGGAAGAGAGTAAAGGGTGAAATAATGGGAGGAGGTGGTAACCGCATGGTGTTAATGGGTGAAAACGTTTTCACCATTATTTCCTCATTTATTTGAACGCTTTATTCCTATTCACGCTTTCTTAATATGAGCGTAGTGTACGCTGCAAGCTGTGACTGCCAAACCAAGACCCTGGAAAGCATCCCCAGTTTGTGTTGATGTCTCGAGTGTTGGTTGCATCTTGAGTGCAAGTGGTGCTTTGTTAGGGGCGCATGTGGCATGTGCCAATGGCATGTGCGGAATGCCTTTGTTGCAAGTTGCACCTCGGGCGCAAGTGGCAATACCAGAGCTGCTAGTGGCGTGTGTGGCATGTGTGGAATGCCTTGGTTGTAGGTTGTACGTTGCGTGTAAATGGCAATGCATAGAGCTGCTAGCGGCGCGTGTGGCATGTGCCAATGGCATGTGCGGAATGCCTTGGCGGTAGGTTGCACGGTTTCCAAGTTAGGCTACCAGCATGGGTTTTGGCATGTGCCAATGGCGCGTACGGCCAAGTTGGCCTAGGTTGCACGGCTTGCAAGTTGGGCTACCAGCATGCGTGTTTTGCATGTGAAAATGGCATGCGTGGCCAAGTTGAATCATGGCCCGTGTTTAGAAAAGCTACCAGCGAGCGTGTTGGCATGTGCCAATGGCATGCTCGGCCATTAGGGCCACGTCCTGGTAAGAAAAGCTACCAGCGATGCGTGATGGCATGTGCCAATGGCATGCTTGGCCATTAGGGCCACGTCTTGGTAGGAAAAGCTACCAGCGAGCGTGTTGGCATGTGCCAATGGCATTCGTGGCCAATTTTGGTCGCGCGTTGGTAGAAAAAGCTACCAGCGAGCGTGTTGGCATGTGCCAATGGCATGCGTGGCCAATTTGGGTCGCGCCTTGGTAGAAAAAGCTACCAGCGGCGTGTTGGCATGTGCCAATGGCATGCGTGGCCAATTTGGGTCGCGCCCAGTAGGAAAACCTACCAGCGAGCGTGTTGGCATGTGCCAATGGCATGCATGGCCAATTTGGGTCGCGCCCTGGTAGGAAAAGCTACCAGCGAGCGAGTTGGCATGTGTCAATGGCATGCGTGGCCAATTTGGGTCGCACCCTGGTAGAAAAAGCTACCAGCGAGCGTGTTGGCATGTGCCAATGGCATGCGTGGCCAATTTGGGTCGCGCCCTGGTAGGAAAAGCTATCAGCTAGTGTGTTGGCATTTGACAATGGCATGCGTGGCCAATTTGGTTTCGCCTTGATTGAAAAAGCTACCAGCGAGCGTGTTGGCATGTGCCAATGGCATGCGTGGCCAATTTGGGTCGCGCCGGGTAGGAAAAGCTACCGGTACGAGTTGGCATGTGCCAATGGCATGCGTGGCCAATTTGGGTCGCGCCACAGTAGAAAAAACTACCAGCGAGCGTGTTGGCATGTGCCAATGGCATGCGTGGCCAATTTGGTCGCGCCTTGGTAGAAAAAGCTATCAGCGAGCATGTTGGCATGTGCCAATGGCATGCGTGGCCAAATTGGGTCGCGCCCTGGTAGGAAAAGCTACCAGTGAGCGAGTTGGCATGTGCCAATGGCATGCGTGGCCAATTTGGGTCGCGCCCTGGTAGAAAAAAGCTACCAGCGAGCGTGTTGGCATGTGCCAATGGCATGCGTGGCCAATTTGGCCTAGGTTGCATGATTTGCAAGCCTAGGCGTGGGCGCCATTTTGGGATGGCATGTTTAGGGCCAAGGTAAGGGTGCTTGGCTTGGCGTGACGTGCCTAGCGTAGCTAGGGCTAAGGCAGAGTGCATTTGGCATGGCGCGGCGTGACTAGCGTAGCTAGGGCCAAGGCAGAGTGCGTTTGGCATGGCGCGGCTAGCTGGGGCTAAATATGGCTGGCATGATTTGCCATTGGCACGGAGGTGCGGCTAGCATGGTCGGCATGCTTTGGCACGTTTGGTGTGGCTGTCATGATTTGCCATTGGCACAGAGGTGCGGCTAGCTTGGGCTAGGTGTGGGTGGCATGATTTGCCATTGGCACGGAGGTGCGGCTAACATGGTTGGCATGCTTTGGCGCGTTTTGGTATGGCTGGCATGATTTTCCATTGGCAAAGAGGTGTGGATAGGGCCAAGGTAAGTGTGTTTGGCTTGGCGTGGTGTGATTAGCATAGCTAGGGCCAAGGCAGAGTGCATTTGGCATGGCGCGGCTAGCTTGGGCTAGGTGTGGCTGCCATGATTTGCCATTGGCACGGAGGTGCGGCTAACATGGTTGGCATGCTTTGACGCGTTTTGTGTGGCTGGAATGATTTTCCATTGGCACAGAGGTGCGGCTAGCTTGGGCTAATTTGCCATTGGCACAGAGGGGAATTAGGGTTTTGTTCGTCGTAACCTTAATTTGAAAAAATACCCCCTATTAATTACTGATTACATGCATTAAATGTTCTAATAAATGTGTCATCGGTGACATTAGGTTATTCGGGGTTTTACGATTTTACCCTTTGTCTAAAAACCTCCATCAACATTAAGTCCCCTGCTTAGCTCGGAACAGGAGATTTGTTACGAGGTAAGCATAAGATGGTGACAAACTATCAGCATAAATCGTAAAGAGAATTGAGGAGGCTTGTCGACCTTTTTATAAATAGGATTTGGAATCCTTGCCTCGCGGCAGTTTTGCGCAAATCGGGAGAGGCTGCACAATTAGGAAGTTAACGTCGTGAGAGACAGGGAAGTCAGGCGGCATTGAGAAGTTATGCGAGTTGGGAAACCGAGCGTGCTTCCAAGCGGGACCAACAAAGTGTGAAAGCGAGCGTGCTAGGCGGCGTGACTTGCGCAAGATGGGGAAGCCGAGCGTGCTAGGCCGGCGGGACCGGCGCAAAGTGTGAAGTCGATCATTCTAGCCCCAGGCGGGACCCGGCGCAAGATGGGGAAGGCGAGCGTGCTAGCCGGCGTGACTTGGGCGGTTGTAGGGGAAGTTTGGTGAGATCGGGCGCAAGCTTGATGGGACCAGGTGAAAACAAGGAGGGAGTAAGTGTTTCTACAGATAGCAAAGTTTCCTTATTTTGCCTTCCTTCACGCGCGGCTTCAATCAGGGCATCATCCATGCCAAAAATCTGGAAGCGTTACGTCTATCATTACTTCATTTCCTTCTTTATGTTTCCGTATTCATACCCAATGTAATTTCATCATCTCCCTAGTTTGAGAAAGGGTTCTTCTTGTTGAATTTTTCCTCTTCGTCATGTCGCACGAGACGAATCATCTTCTAAGCAGACGTTCTCCGGTGAAGGCGCGAGGTCTGACTCTTGCAAAAGCACCCCGACTAGGGTTATTCGGGCTAAGAAGATCATACCGGTATGTTTTCTTCTTCTTCTCCGTTCGTGTTATCCTCTTTTTATATGTGTATAGATATAATGGAATTGGATCATTTTCCCCATCTTTTGCAGTGTATGATGGGACCCTCCAGGGATGGCTGCGCCTTTAACTCTTCGGAGAAGGGCTTCAGACTTGGCGGAGATCGATCTTCTTCTCTTAAGGAGGCATTGGTTGGGATTGAATCTCCATTCCATGAAGCTAGTGAAATCATTAAGGACCTCCCTTCCATCTATCCCCATGAAGAACAGGTGCATGTTCGGACTTTTTTGGGTTCAGTGAGCATGGAGGAGGGGCGAGAGAACAAGGAAGAGTCTTGGCATGTTGAGAGGTTTCAGTGCGGCAAAGCCTTTCCTCGATCCGGGTATGAGGCGGATCGGACCATTTCTAGGTTGAAACGACAGAAAAGTGAACGTGTGGTGGTCTTGGAGGAGAGCGCCATGATTCTTGACTCTGATGTGGATGACTCAAAAAACTTTCTCCGAAGTGTCGCTGAGAAAACCTTCGAAGGAGCATATGACAGAAACGAGATACCCTCTCGAAGTTGATGCCAAAGGTGTCGTTGGTGATACCGGAGGGGTCATGGTGGCGTATCTTTGGACCGGTCGTCGGAGAGGACAACATTGCTGCATGTGGTTGCTTCGGGATGGGATGTTGAGGTTGCTTTCTTTGCTAACACCGTTGAATGGAACCTTTGTTGCCTTGAGGGATTCTTTGGGGGAAGTTCTTGAAGATAGTCTTACCCGAGGGGACTTGTACTCCGTCATTCGAGGGCTAGTTCTTCCCTTTTGTTATTCTCCTTAGCTGCTTTAGTTCCCAATGGTGTCCCCCTTTTTTTTTGTAAACTCGTCTTTTCCTTCTTCTTCATCAGTCAACATTTGCTTCATATATATTTTTTGAAATAGGTTGTGGTATGATGGCTCGCAATGGTTTTAAGGTTTATTTGATGTATTTCTCTGATATCTGGAGGATTCGCTTGGAAAGAGATGTATTTATGTTTTTGTTTTTTGACAAAAAGGGAATCCCTAGGGAAAAATACAAACGGTGTATTCATCTTGGGGAATTACAACTATTAAGAGGAATTGTTAAAGGAAATACTAAAAGGGGGAGTGATTGGGAAGTACAACATTTCGGGGATTGGATTCCTTGAGCCATCGCGAGTGAATTATCACGCCTTCAGTGTGTCTGCATTGATGAGCTTGCAATATCCTCCCAAAAGGGTATCCGCAACAGTTTAACTCGTCTTCTCCTTCATTGGGCAAATCCATTTTCTTGTCATCTTCCCAACTTGAAACGAGCTTTCCTTAACCACTACATCTCCAATTGAAAACGGGTTCGGGACGTCGTGCAACCGTTTGAGTCTTGGCTTCGTTGGCTTCAATAGAAGTTTCCAAGCTTCTTGCAAAGTGTTCAAATGGTCCCGCTCCCCATTCACATTTCTTGACAGCGTTTGTGCCAGTAATCGCGCCGAGTCCCCATGACGGAATGGGGGAAGGAAAGACTGGTTGCAGAAAAGGTTGCTTGGTCAGACTTACTTGCATTTGAAAACCATGAGCTAGCGCCAACGGGTCCTCTCCGGATGTATGGGTTCCTTCAATAGCTTGTTGATGCGATAACCCGTGGGATGATTTGTTGGGAATTCCTTCGGGCGTGGACGTCGGCAGAGGGTGTACATCCAATTTCGCTTTGTTGTCGAGCACCCATAAGCGTCCCAATATCATGTCATGATCTAGTTCTTTGACAATGTGGAACTTGCTATGCGTTATAGCGTCTCCCATCTTGATCTCTAGGTTGATGTAGCCATGCGCGTTCAAAGTTTCTCCTCTCAATCTCTTAATCACAGACGAGGAATAGGTTGCGTCTTGTTTTGTAAATCCTGCTGCCTTTAGTGTCTTGAAAGTAATGATGTTGTGGTCAGAGGCCGTGTCGATGAGCGTGTCGTCAAATTCGTGACCTCTTAAACGGGACGTGGTCGGCGAGTCCCGTTCTCCTTTTGTTCCACCTGTTTGGAAAGCTTGGGCCCCAGCGTGGATTCCGAGGAGAGAAAAAGTCGTTTGCCGGATACAACACGATTGAGAGCTGCGAAAATATCTTGGCGCCGCACCTTGGAAAGATAGAGAATTTCGTATACATGTTGCATCATGGATAGTACAGTCTCGTGCACGGAGTCCCTAGAGGACCCGCAGTTTCTTATTGGGAGTGGGTCTCGATGCACTCTTTCATCTCCTGGTTGGAGTCCTCCCGCTTCCATCCTTTCTTTCAAAATACGCTTTAGTCTGTTGCAATCGCTGGTCGGGTGGTGAACGAACCTGTGGTAGTGGCAGTACTTGGGGTTCGCCATCTCAGCCTCAGTTGGTAGACGTCTGGGAGGTGGCAGTCTGATAATATCATCTTGAACCCAGGCTTCTAGGAGGTCAATCACCTCCTCGATGGGAAACGGGAAATCAAAGGTATTTCCTTCGGTCTCATGATGCTGCATGGGAGTTTTAGTGACGGTCTTTCGTGGTGGGGGTTCCCGTTGCGCCGGCGCTTCACGTTTAGGCTGGTGGCTCGTAGTTGGGGCTTTCCTTTTTCCCCTTTCGTTTACTATGTTCACGGAGGATGAGCCGGAATTAAATTGTTTGCTTATGAGGCGTCTATTCCCGCGAGTTTCACGCGTGTCTTCGGTTCGATTAGGCTTAGCTCTTTCCAAAGAATGCTGGTGTTGTTGTTGCGAGATCGTCGGCGGCTTCATGGAGTTCGAAGAACGTTTGGAAGCGCAAGTTTTCTAGCGAGGAGCGGTAAATTGGAACCATACCATTGATGCATGCGTTCACTTTGTTGTTGCTCGGTCACGTTTGGGTCGTGACATGATCGAGTGCTTGAACTCACGAACCTTTTGACGAAATCATTCGGATGTTCGTTATCCCACTGGTACATTCTTCCGAGGTCGAGAAACTAACTTGTTCGGACACGAAGAAGTATTTCTTGTAAACACAGTGACCATGCTACTCCGAGTTGGGAATGCTTGTTCGGTGGGATCTTTGTTGTACCAAGTATACGCCCTTCCAGTAAGTGATTTTGAGAATTCCCTTAAACGAAGAACGTGATTATATTCATGTTCACCTAGGGATTCCAGGAAATGAGAGACATGCTCATGTGCATTCCCGGTACCATCGTACAAAGTAAATTGAGGAGGAGAGTACCCCCTTGGGAGAGGGATTCTTTGCATTTCGGATGGGTAAGGGGGTTGGTGATGATGCACGTCCAACTCATCATTCTTGATTCGGTTGCGGAGAAGTTGTTCCAAATCTTCTCTCGTGGCGAAGTTGGGCGGGCGATTTCCGTCCAACGGGATTCTAGCGCGAGTTTCCTCATCCATGGAGGTGTGCTCCGCCGAGGTGCTGGCGTCGGGGTTGTTGGAGACGTTCCTAAGTGGCTTTGTAGGACGCGACTCACGTGGTAGTCGCTCTGTCAGGGTCTTGAGAAAGATGAGTACCTCCTTCTGCGTTGAAACCATATCCGCTTCCGGGCTCTGCGAGCATCTCTTGTCGTTTCATCAAATCGGCGATGGTGACGTAAGGACGACTTCCTCTCGGTCCCTCCTGGTCTCTCGTCCCGTCGGCGGGGTAGTTGGAACCTTAGTTGTGGTCGGAGCGCCATGCTAGACGAAGCATTTGGGAGTCGTAGCGGCGGCTCTAGCCACAGTGATGGTGGCGTGACACCCGAAGAGATATTTTCGTTGCCATGATTAGAGGGTTGTGCGGAGACACTAGAAGGAGGCGCGGCTCATGGCCTCCAGTGATTGGCGGTGTTACACTTGAGGGAGTGCATTCGATGTTACTGTAGATATTTAGGAAGCTTGCAAGAGATGAAAGCTTTTTGGAGAGCTTGCAAAATTGCCTTTTCTGAGAGTATTGTATTTTTCTCCCGACCAAGAGACTTCTTTGTGCGGTGGAAATAGGTAAGACCTATTTATACAAGTCGAGATTGAAACGTACCCTGGCCTCATGAAGGAAGAGAGTAAAGGGTGAAATAATGGGAGGAGGTGGTAACCGCATGGTGTTAATTGGTGAAAACGTTTTCACCATTATTTCCTCATTTATTTGACCGCTTTATTCCTATTCACACTTTCTTAATGTGAGCGTAGTGTACGCTGCAAGATGTGACCGCCAAACCAAGACCACCGAAAGCATCCCGTTTGTGTTGATGTCTCGAGTGTTGGTTGCATCTTGAGTGCAAGTGGTGCTGCTAGGGGCGCATGTGGCATGTGCCAATGGCATGTGCGGAATGCCATTGTTGCGAGTTGCACCTCGGGCGCAAGTGGCAATGCCAGAGCTGCTAGTCGCGTGTGTGGCATGTGTGGAATGCCTTGGTGGTAGGTTGTACGTTCAGTGTAAGTGGCAATGCATAGAGCTGTTAGCCGCGCGTGTGGCATGTGCCAATGGCATGTGCGGAATGCCTTGGCGGTAGGTTGCAGTTTGCAAGTTAGGCTACCAATGGGTTTTGGCATGTGCCAATGGCGCGTGCGGCCAAGTTGGCCTAGGTTGCACGGCTTGCTAGTTGGGCTACCGGCATGCGTGTTATGCATGTGCCAATGGCATGTGTGGCCAAGTTGAATCATGGCCCGTGTTTAGAAAAAGCTACCAGCGGCGTGTTGGCATGTGCCAATGGCATGCTCGGCCATTAGGACACGTCACAGTAAGAAAAGCTACCGTGATGCGTGTTGGCATGTGCCAATGGCATGCTCGGCTATTAGGGCCAGGTCCTGGTAGGAAAAGCTACCAGTGAGCGTGTTGGCATGTGCCAATGGCATGCGTGGCCAATTTTGGTCACGCCTTGGTAGAAAAAGCTACTGTGCGTGTTGGCATGTGCCAATGGCATGCGTGGCCAATTTGGGTCGCGCGTTGGTAGAAAAATCTACCGACGAGCGTGTTGCCATGTGCCAATGGCATGCGTGGCCAATTTGGGTCGCGCCCTGGTAGGAAAAAGCTACCAATGAGCGAGTTGGCATGTGCCAATGGCATGCGTGTGGTTTGGGTCGCGCCCTGGTAGAAAAAGCTACCGGCGGCGTGTTGGCATGTGCCAATGGCATGCGTGGCCAATTTGGGTCGCGCCCTGGAAGGAAAAGCTACCAGCGAGCGTGTTGGCATGTTCCAATGGCATGCGTGGCCAATTTGGTCGCGCCTTGGTAGAAAAAGCTACCATCGAGCGTGTTGGCATGTGCCAATGGCATGCGTGGCCAATTTGGGTCGCGCCGGTAGGAAAAAGCTACCGTGAGCGAGTTGGCATGTGCCAATGGCATGCGTGGCCAATTTGGGTCGCGCCAGTAGAAAAAACTACCCGGCGGCGTGTTGGCATGTGCCGATGGCATGCGTGGCCAATTTGGTCGTGCCTTGGTAGAAAATGATACCCGTGAGCGTGTTGGCATGTGCCAATGGCATGCGTGGCCAATTTGGGTCGCGCCCTGGTAGGAAAAGCTACCAGCGAGCGAGTTGGCATGTGCCAATGGCATGCGTGGCCAATTTGGGTCGCGCCCTGGTAGAAAAAGCTACCAGCGAGCGTGTTGGCATGTGCCAATGGCATGCGTGGCCAATTTGGGTCGCGCCCTAGAAAAAAAGCTACCAGCGAGCGTTTTGGCATGTTCCAATGGCATGCGTGGCCAATTTGGTCGCGCCTTGGTAGAAAAAGCTACCCGGCGACGTGTTGGCATGTGCCAATGGCATGCGTGGCCAATTTGGGTCGCGCCCTGGTAGGAAAAGCTACCAAATGAGCGAGTTGGCATGTGCCCCGATGGCATGCGTGGCCAATTTTGGTCGCGCCCTGGTAGAAAAAACTACCATCGAGCGTGTTGGCATGTGCCAATGGCATGCGTGGCCAATTTGGTCGCGCCTTGGTAGAAAATGCTACCAGCGAGCGTGTTGGCATGTGCCAATGGCATGCGTGGCCAATTTGGGTCGCGCCCTGGAGGAAAAGCTACCCGGCGAGCGAGTTGGCATGTGCCAATGGCATGCGTGGCCAATTTGGATCGCGCCCTGGTAGAAAAAGCTACCAGCGAGCGTGTTGGCATGTGCCAATGGCATGTGCCAATGGCATGCGTGGCCAATTTTGCCTAGGTTGCATGATTTGCAAGCTGGCGTGGGCGCCATTTTGGCATGGCATGGTTAGGGCCAAGGTAAGGGTGCTTGGATTGGCGTGACATGACTAGCGTAGCTAGGGCCAAGGCAGAGTGCGTTTGGCATGGCGCGGCGTGACTAGCGTAGCTAGGGCCAAGGCAGAGTACGTTTGGCATTGCGCGGCTAGCTCGGGCTAAATGTGGCTGGCGTGATTTGCCATTGGCACGGAGGTGCGGCTAGCATGGTTGGCGCGTTTGATATGGCTGGCATGATTTTGCATTAGCACAGAGGTGCGGCTAGCTTGGGCTAGGTGTGGCTGGCATGATTTGCCATTGGCACGGAGGTGCGGCTAACATGGTTGGCATGCTTTGGCGCGTTTTGGTGTGGTGGCATGATTTGCCATTGGCACGAGAGGTGCAGATAGGGCCAAGGTAAGTGTGTTTGGCTTGGCGTGGTGTGATTAGCGTAGCTAGGGCCAAGGCAGAGTGCATTTGGCATGGCGCGGCTAGCTTGGGCTAGGTATGGCTGACATGATTTGCCATTGACACGGAGGTGCGGCTAACATGGTTGGCATGCTTTGGCGCGTTTTTTTGTGTGGCTGGCATGATTTGCCATTGGCACGAGGTGCGGCTAGCTTGGGCTAGGTGTGGGCGCATGATTTGCCATTGGCACGGAGGGGAATTAGGGTTTTGTTAAATCGTAACCTTAATTTGAAAAAATACCCCTATTAATTACGATTACATGCATTAAATGTTCTAATAAATGTGTCATCGGTGACATTAGGTTATTCGGGGTTTTACGATTTTACCCTTTGTCTAAAAACCACCATCAACAAAGGTGTAGATGCTTTTTCTTTTGGCAGTCATAGAACATAGTGTTGCTTTTCCCTTTTACTGATCATAAAGCGAGTG